>BQNB010056714.1:0-15946 GCA_026074375.1 Tanacetum coccineum
TCTAAAACAACTCACCTCCTTTCTCTTTTCTAGATCAAATTCGTGTATGATATATATGTTATGAAGTGATTACGGGATCCTACAATACTACATTGCCTCTTATATGGTTGATCCACTTTTAATATATTTCAAATGCATTTAATATACTCTTGGATGCCTTGTAATAGTCTTCATACTACCTTACTTGTGCATTGCCTCAACGGAATATTAAGTAGACGGCATGTTCGTGTAATCTATTCATGACTTAGGAAATAATTACATAGATCATCACAAGTGTAACAAAGCCACAACACTAGGAGAAGCAATCTAGAAAGTAATACATGATTAAATGAACACAATCTTTTTATTATATTATTATCACCATTAGCGTCGTTTATTATTTAATTTAATTGCTAAAACCAAACTAACCTCTCAAACCGTAGATTTACCTGCTTTCGTAAAATATAAAAACACAAAAAAAATCTTCTCTCAACCCATAGAATTCTGTTAGACCGTGATCAGGCCTTCCTAACCTATTCCCCTAGAGAATGATAACAACCCTCGAGTCTTGCCTATACTACTACTACTACGGTTAGGTACTCTACCTAGGGAGTTGTAAACTTCGTGTTGAAGTCTTACGACCTCCGCATCAAGTTTTTGGCGTCGCTGCATGGGGAATAGCTAGGTTTTGATCATAGTTTAGCTTAGTTCTACTTGCTTGAATCCTTTCAAGTAAGAATTTAATTTCCGCATATTAGCTTTCTCGTAGTCTATCTTTTCTTTGTGTGTTTGTTCGTAATTTTCATTGACTATTCCATTCTTCATCATAGAGAACGCAAATCCACCACCAACTAGTAACCGCCCTGTCCTATTAGATGCGTTGCGCGCACAAGCCGTCCAAGAGCTCCACAAGCTACAAAGAATTTCGGCCTTTGTTGACTCTCGCTTAGAGAGTATTGAACGATTCCTTAATAACTTCGCCAACCAACCTAATGAGACTAATATGAATAACCTTGAGTCCGATGATGAATTGGTTAACACGCCCCTTGTTTCTCCTTTTCCTCATTCAGACAATGATTCGGATGACGATGAAGTGCTTAATGAATTGATTGAGTATGAACATGTTGGAATGCTACGCCTAGAAAAGGCAATCAATAGTTTCGATGGGGATGAATTGGCATTCCAATATATGATTGAATTTAGGAAGTCTATCGCTTACTTTGACCCCTTCTTACCAATGAACATTATTACGCGTAAAGCCTACGACACTATAATGGTAGAAGGATTAGAAAGTACAGGAAAAAACTTAGTTGCTGTTGTTAGGGATGTCTACCTCTTTGTAGGCAGCTTTACCTACATCACGAACTTTGTGGTATTGGAAGACATAGGAGAATTTATTCAGATAAATAAGGCTAAAGTTGTAATGGGTAAACCCTTTAGGAAAATCACTAAACTCGAATATGATTGCACTAAGGGATTAATGTCTTTCAATAGGATCTTTGATAGTTACACATTCCAAATGCCATGCACCATACCTAGGTTTAAACATTGGGGGCACGTATCATGGAGTAAGATCCCACCCATCCTTGTGCTAAATCAAAGAGATCTAACTAACGGAATTAATAATGCTTATGAAAAGAATAAATTCATGTACAAAAATTGCTTAAACCTAGGTCCCGAATACCAAGTGGATGAAAGTATGAAAGAATGGCTCATTCGGGGACACGTGAGCATTCATGAAGTCACGTAAAAAAGTGTGACTTCGAGTCTAGCTACAAGACTCGTAAATAAAGAAAAGCGCTTTTTGGGAGGCAACCCAATATTTACTTTTCTCGCATATTAGGAGTGTCTAGTGTGTTTTAACTCTTTATTATTTGTTTTATTATGTTTGAATTAGTTTGTAATCATGCTTTGTTTGTTTGTAACTTCGTCTTATTTGCAATCAAAGGTATTTTGCAACAAAATAAGTGTAGGGGAATTATTCGGTTTTTAGAACCAAATTTAAACATTTGAAATAAATTGTTTAGATTAATTCCCGTCAGTTTCGAGTCATATGATTGAATTGCTAATTCTCAGGTTTTTATGCAGCATTTTGTACAGGAAAATAACATATAAAAATGAGTGCAGGAAATTTTTCATCAAAAACAAAAAATGAGTTTTCACAGAGTGTGGAGACGGCGTCACGATTTACACGCGACGCCGTCACCACGACACTTGTGACGGGGTTAGGATATTCCTGACAGCGTCAAATGCCCAGTTACAGGAAAACTCGAAAATTTTAAGTATTTTTGAAAATAAAACTTGTACAACACTTAAGAAAGTTATAATTATTTTATAAACCTGCAAAACCCTGAGTTTAACAATTCTCTCATCCTATCTTTACTGCTTTATAGAGTCAACCCTAATTTCACACTGTATATTATTATATCGCACATTTTATGCTTGGTGTAGTTGTCTTTGTCTTTGATTACAGGTTATATTTGATGAGAAGAAGCTTGGAAGTTCTTAGGAAGTTTCATTAGACGATTCTTGGAGGACGATTTAACCAGTTATCGCATGTTTCTTCTCCATTATTGAGCAAACCAGGGGAGTACTAGTTTCTTTTACTTGTTTTCTTTTCTCTTTATTCGTTCTTACGGGTACTTCTATAGAACATTGGGGACAATGTTCAACTTAAGTGTAGGAGGGAAAATAAGCCTTAGAAACTATTCTTTCATTTGCCATTTGCTTTGTCCTTAAAATGATGGGTAATATATCGAAACATAGCATAAAAAGGTAATTTTGACCCAAATTTAAATTTTTTTTTTTTTAAAATTTTTTTTTTTTTTTTTTTTTTTTTTTTTTTTTTTTTTTTTTTTTTTTTTTTTTTTTTTTTTTTTTTTTTTTTTTTTTTTGTTTTTTTTAATTTTTTTTTTTTTTATTTTTTTTTGTTTTGGTTAAAATGATGGGTGATATATCAAAACATAGCATAAAAAGGTAATTTTGACCCAAATTTAAAATTTTTTATGACACATACCGAGTATTAATAGGGTCTCATGGATAGAAATGTGTATGACTAGCACAAAAACCCTCAGAATTCCACCCCAAAAATGTATGGTTTGCCTTTAGATCATAGGGAATTCGGTATCTTTTAATTGAGCCCTAAGAAAGTTTTTTATACTTTAGCTTCTGAGTTAAGGATTGAGCATCATATGCATCTAGTTCCTTGTATGGATGATACGGTGGTCTTTGTCGCCTTTTTCAAGAGCATTAAGATCCAGTATTAAATTATATGAGTGTATCGATAGTTAATATTAAAATTTCTAGAACTTGTTATTGTGATGTGCATCCATACCGCATAGTAATTATTAGGATATTGCTTGATAAAGGCAATTAGATTAACCCAAGATTTAAACATGTATTGTTATGAATGGTCACAACCGAACAAATAACTATCCCACACCCTTGCCATGCACTCATTTTTAGTGCAGGATACCCCTAGTACAACCCTCTGAGCCTATCATTTTTCACGGTTCTCGTAATTTTCTGGTTAATACGGACTATTAATGAAGAGCATTGTTAACCCTTAAACCAATCGTTACACCCAAATCGCCTTAGCCTACCTTGTATGTACTCACCTTTAGTACATTATTGTTTTAACCCAAGTTAATTATATGAGTACGTGGTTGCTAAGTCCTTATAATATAGTTTTGGGACGATTAGGATTCATGGTAGTATTTATTTCACGAAAGAATGGGGAAGAAAAGTTAAGTCAATACCCCCATATGTTTGTTAGATGATCTCCATGTTATTTTGATCCACCTCGAATTGGGTCATTAGTTAAATTGTAAATATCAAGCATGTAAAAGCTTAAGTGTAGGGGTACGTGTTATAAACCTCATGTTATGATGTATTATTTTCAAAAAAAGAGTGAAAATAGAAAAGAAAAAGAAAGAGATTGATGTAGAGTTGTGTAGAGTTTGTATATCTTCGTCCGAGTCTTTGGCTAGCAACCAAACCTGCGTGTATTCATAGAAATAAATTAGCTAGACCCTCCACTTCCAAACTCACCCAGAAGTTACCTAAATGTATCTCATCCATTTCCGTTTCCATTATATGTTATCTTACACCTACACCCCACAATCCTTTAAAAGACCTCTTAGATAGTAAAGAATAATGCTTATGCCCAGCGGTGGAGGTTTGATCCTTTACCATACATATGGTAATTTATATGCTATGACAGGTAATGAGTGTTTATTTGCCATTTCCCCATAGTTGTTATAATTTATTATACATCGAGAGAAAGAGAGAATCCAAACACTTATGTGAGGTGCTGTATATACATCCTGCTGATAATACGAGGACTAGAAGGTTGTGTATGTACAATGCTTTCAAAGAAGTAAGGTTTAAATGACCAACATATTGCAATTGTCTAGGTATGAAAAGCTCATTTGGCTTAAGGGGAAAACCAAGAAAAATCTCAATGTAGGTGTTATTTGATAAGGTGTTATTTTAATACACTTTTTCAGGGTCATTTAACCCCCTAAATTGTGCATTTATGCCCAAAATAGGTACTTAATCATTCCTTTTTAGGTATTTAGCATTTGGAAGGCATTTGGAAGAAATACACGTGACTTGGGCTCATTTGGAGAAGAAACGGACAAGAATACGAACCTAGACCAATATTTCTCAAGAATATTTTCTCAAAGGCTGGAGACGGCATCACAATATACACGTGACGCCGTTACAATTCTTTCCATGACGGTGTCACAAGAATTCATGACGGCGTCAGCTCGCACGACCCAGCCCAAGATCTAGAATATTCTACTTCCCGACGGCGTCACGATTAAAACGCATTGCCGTCACGGCGATTTTTCTATATATACAAACCCGAAATTAGGGTTTTAGGTATGTAACTTTAGAGTAAAAAAGGGGGACAAACCCTAGTTCGTTTAGCAGCTTATTAGGACGATTTTAAGGCTTCAAAACCTTATTGTACCTCCTTCAATACATGTTTTAATCAAGTAAGACTATCTTAATTATTCAATATGTCTTGTTGTTTGATTATTTATTGTTCTTGTTTTACCTTTAACATGCTTGCTAAACACTTATTGTATTCCCCCCCCCCCCCTAAAAATATATGAGTTGAATAAACCTAAAAATGTAGATTTCTAGTGGGTGGTGCATCTGTGATGAATATCATGTGTTTAATGCTTTAGAAATACCAGCTTTTTCTGTATTGCTTCGATATGTCTAGGAAAACATGATTGTCGTGAAAGTGATACCATCGGTAACATCTTCATACTACCATTACACATTAATAAGTTTGAATACACCTTTAATATATTTCAAATGCATTAATATACTCTTGAGTGCCGGGTAATAGTCCTTCAATACTACCTTTTACTTTTGTGTATTGCCTCAACGGAAAATTAAATAGACGGCGGATTCGGTAATCTGTTCATGACTTAGAAATATACATATATCATCAGCAAGATGACAAAGCAAGCAACACCAGAGAACCTATCTAGGGAGTAATACTGCTGGTAAAACTTTGGTCACTTAAGACAATAAGTCCCTTAAGTTCTTTTCTTTGTTTTTGGCCACATTAAGTTATATAGCACATTTACTACTTAACAACTTTAATCCCTTAAGTCTTTCCCGTTCATAAATGTGACACATTAATCTTTCAAAACCCATTTACATAACATTATGTTGACTTATGGTTTGAGTATCGGGTTGACTAGCCAATCATGCAACGTCTTCAAACTTACAAAAGTCATAGTCAAACTCATCCTATGGCATTATCGTAATAAAATGCTAAAAACTTGGTTTTAGGGCATTACAATTGGTCTAATCAAAATCCTATTGAGTATGTAAGTTGAGGTATCTACCGCGTTGCACCAAAACTTTTGTGGAATGGATTGTTCGTTCAACATGGTTCTACTCATTTCCTGTAAAGTGCATTTTTTCCTTTCTACTACCACATTTGATTGTGGAGTACATGGAGTGGAGAAATTGTGAGTAATCCCATTAAAGTCACAATAAACTCTAAATCGTACTTCATTATCAAATTCTCGACCATGATCCGTCCTAATGGAGACTATTGAACAACCCAATTAATTTTGAACCTTTTTACTAAAAATCTCTAATTGCTCGAAAGCTTTAGTTTTGTTTTGAAGAAATTTTGTCCAAGTAAACCTAGGGTAGTGGTCTACTATTACTAAGGTGTACTGATTTCATCCAGAACTCCGTATGGCGAATGGACCGAATAGATCCATATGTAAAAGTGTTAGGATCATGAAAAAGACTCGGTCACCCCGTGTTATGTCTAGCATAGGTTAGCTCGTAGTCTTAATATTAATCGTTTAGTTACCGTATGACTTATGGCGTTGGGCCGGGTCTTTACCCACATGTTAGCCCACTTCATAGTCCACTTAGGGCACATAAAATCTTGTATTTAAACCTCCTCTAAGCCATTAAGAGGGGTTGGTTGTTCATTGTATAACAAACATACACTAAGTGTCTTTCTCTCACTAGAACTTCCCATTTTCTCTCTCTAGAATCGGCTAACCCATCATCTCTTGATTGTGTTATGATATCCAATATACTACAATTGGTATCAGAGCTCATGGGATGATTAGCTAGATTGTGTGTGCGTTTTCTTGGTTAGTTTAGATCAAAAGTTTGGTTTTAGAAGGTTTATGGTCTTATTCTTGACACTCTTTGATTCTCACGTTTGTGGTGTTAAAGTTAGTGTTTTTATTTTTGTTATAGCCTTCTAGGATCAAGTTGTGCAAAAGAAACCAAGCAAAAACGTTCAAAAAGGTGATTTTTAGGTGTTTTTAGGTGAAAAAGTTCGTATTTTTCTTGACTGCGTTTTGTCTCACTGGCATATTCTTGGTTGCGTTTTGTCAGAAAAAGTACACTGCGTTTTGTCGTTTAGGTAAAGGACAACAGTACTGCATTTTGTCTTATTAGGAGCTGCGTTTTGCTTCCTGCGTTTTGGTTCTGCGTTTTGGTTCTGCGTTTTGGTTCTGCATTTTGTTCTTTCTTGCTTAGGGCATCAGCCACTACATTCGCCTTCCCTGGGTGATAACGGATTTCGCAATCGTAATCACTTAGTAACTCCAACCAACGACGCTGTCTCATGTTCAATTCTTTCTGATCAAGGATGTGCTGTAAGATTTTGTGATTAGTAAACACTGTACACTTGGTGCCATACAGATAGTGTCTCTAAAGTTTTAGAGCAAACACTACTGCTCCTAATTCCATGTCGTGGGTGGTGTAGTTCTTCTCGTAGAATTTTAGCTGTCGTGATGCATAAGCAATCACGTTTTCCCTTTGCATTAGCACCGCACCCAACCCTTTGATCGAAGCGTCACAGTAAACAACAAAGTCTTCGCTTCCTTCGGGTAGTGCTAAGATGGGTGCACTGCATAACTTTTCTTTCAACAGTTGGAAGGCTGCTTCTTGTTTATCACCCTAATCAAACTTGATTTTCTTTTGAGTTAGTTTAGTCATTGATCTGGCAATTTTTGAAAATCCTTCAATGAACCTTCGATAGTATCCCGCAAGACCTAAAAACTAGTGAATCTCTGTTGGAGTCTTTGGAGATACCCAATCTTTAATAGATTCAATCTTGGTAGGATCCACGTGAATACCCTTATTGTCTATCACGTGACCGAGGAACTATACTTTTGGAATCCAAAATTCGCATGTAGAGAATTTTGCGTACAACTCCTCCTTCTTCAACAATTCCAATATTAGCTTCAGATGCCCCTCGTGCTCTTGCTTGTTCTTTGAATAGATCAAAATGTCATCAATAAAGAAAATTACGAATTTTTCCAGATATGGTTTGCACACCCGGTTCATGAGGTCCATAAACACAGCAGGTGCGTTGGTCAAACCAAACGACATAACTTAGAATTCATAATGTCCATATCGAGTCCTGAAAGCTGTATTCGGTCTGTCTTCTTCACGAACCCTTAACTGATGATAACCCGACCTCAGGTCGATCATGGAATAAACACTCGACCCTTGAAGTTGATCGAATAAGTCATCAATTCTTGGCAGCGGACAACGGTTCTTCACTGTTAGTTTGTTTAATTCCCGGTAATCTATGCACATCCGAAACGTTCCATCTTTCTTCTTGACGAATAGGACCGGAGCTCCCCATGGTGAGGAACTAGGTCTTATAAAGCCCTTGTCAGAGAGCTCTTGTAGTTGATCCGCCAATTCTTTCATTTCAGATGGGGCCAATCGATAAGGTGCCCGTGCTACAGGTGCAGCACCAGGTACTAAATCGATGTGAAATTCTACTTGTCTGGTGGGTGGAAGACCCGGCAAGTCTTCGGGAAATACTTCGGGAAAATCCTTGACAATCGGTACATCTTCAAGTTGCTTCTCCTTTGACTTGTCTTCAGTCTTCTTGACGGTAACATGTGCCAAAAAGACGTCACATCCTTTTAGCAGATACTTCTGGGTTTTGGTACACGAGATGATGTTTAATCGAGTCCCGTGTTCATTGCCGCTTCCGTCACCTCGAATAATTAAGATTTCGTTCCCAAAGGGGATACGAACGATCTTCTTAGCACAATCAATAATGGCGTGGTATTTCGTTAACCAGTCCATGCCAATTATGACATCAAAACTACCCATCTCTACAGGCATAAGGTCGATGTGGAACTGATGGTTCAGAAAATTCACCGTACAACCCATGATCCCCTTAGGTTAAACGATGACATTGATGTTTTTGAAAACAATAAAAAAATAACAATTTGAACTAGAAAGGTAGTGTGTGTGGCTAAATTACTTGCAGAGAATGAGAAGATAAATAAGGAAAATGAGCATTTAACACAGACTTACAAAGATCTTTATGATTCTATCAAAAAGACACGAATTCAGACGAAAGATCATAATGACTCACTGATTGCTCAAGTAAATAGTAAGATTGTTTGAAATGCCTGTATTTAAATGCTCAGATATTAGGAAAAGGTTTTTGCGATGTAGCATTGAAAAACGAATTACTAAAGTTAAAAGGAAATAGCGTGGATACTAAGTTTGCAAAACCATTAATCTTGGGGAAACCGGTTTTACAACCACCCAGAAACCAATCAGTTGTTAGACAACCGAATGCATTTAAATCTGAACGACCTAACTTTTCAAAACCACGGTTTGCCTCCCAAGTTGATGTGATTAACGTTTTGTCAAAACCAGTCACTCCTCATTATTTGCCTAAAGTTCGAGAATATGTCCTTGCAAAACCTCATCACGTGATTGCACCTGGCTCATCAGGATAGTCAAGAAAGAACCGTAAGGTTTCAAGTGTTATGGCTCATTAATCACTATCTAGAGGAAGCTAACTAGGAAAAAGACTACAAGAAAGAAATAAGAATTCTAGACCTAGTGTGTTGACATACTACTAGTCTACAAAAAACACTGCTAATAGTGCAAACAAATCCTAGGAGCAACAATTAATATCTAGGAGTTTGCCTGTATCTAAGAGTTAGATATGGAATGTTCAAATAGGTGTGCGCTAGTAGATTCACTCTCTTGGAATTCTAGTTCTTTTTCTGACTCCAATACACTTTGTATTGCTCACGTGAGTCATAAATGTGTCTTTAATTGCAAAACTGATAATTGTTTACACAAAATTCCTAAAAGAGGTGGATTTCTACGTGCTAAGGTTTAATATATAAGACTAGAAACAAAAAAAACCCGTTTTGAACCTAGAGTCATAC
Source organism: Tanacetum coccineum (assembly GCA_026074375.1). Taxonomy (NCBI): domain Eukaryota; kingdom Viridiplantae; phylum Streptophyta; class Magnoliopsida; order Asterales; family Asteraceae; genus Tanacetum; species Tanacetum coccineum. The sequence goes on from BQNB010056714.1 coordinate 9,702, forward strand.
TCAGAAACCTGGTAGGCGATTGCTATAGGACAAAGGTTTTTTCTCCCAGAAAGTCTTTCGTTATGCATGAGAATACCAAAACACTCCTAGATCTTTGTCTTAGGTGGAAAAGTACGGGTAGAATCTTAAAGATTGTTGGTCTTAGGTGGATACCTACAGGAATGATGTTCACGATAACACAACCAAAGTCGCAGTGATACCTCCAAATTGGTTCAAATGGTGATTATCACTAACCCAAATGAATGCGGATTCAAACTCTCAATGTTAGTGCAGGTACTTCTACTCATAGTGCAGGTTACAATTCTTTGTAATCTATAAAGGAAAGACTCCTAAGTTTGGTTGTCGAAAGACTGATATCTCTAACCAAGTGGTCTCTCAAGGATACAAATTGATTTGCACTATGAACAATATTGACGTCTGTTCAATCAGTTCAGGCCTAGCTCTTTAACGACAAAAATGAGTCTTTCACATCAGTTTCATGGGCTCGCTCTCTTCAACGACCATATATGATGTCTGTTCACATCCAGTTCAGGCCTCGCTCTTCAATGTAATATGGACGTCTGCTGACACACTTCAGGCGCACCGTTCTCAAAGTTAAAGAAAGGCTCGTACAGCTTCAGTGCGCTTTATCATTGGAAGAAGAGAATATCTTCTTGTTTATGACCATTCTACATCAAACAAATACTTTTTGTTTTCCCTTGCTCGTTCCGTCATCAGTGGTATCAACGTTACTTTGAGTGTAGTCCTTATTCACTTGTTTCAATAAAATAAATAGCAACCTCATATGTATTGAGGGGGAGATGTGTGAATAAACTAAATGTTGATTGTTGTTTTTTAAAATGGTCTTCACGGCTCCTGTACCACTCCAGTCCAGGACCGCATCCTAACAATTTTGATGCCTGGACCTATAAGTTAGGGACTGTAACCAATCCTGCTCCTGCTTTTAGACCATATGTACCTCCACCAATAAGAATTGGAGTTGCTTGTTCCAACCAATGTTTGATGTATATTTCACTCCACTGGATTGTGTTCGTAAGGTTTTCCTATAGTAATGCTGTTTCAGTCTCGGTAATTTAACCGGTCATCAGTACTCCATCTCCCGTGATCAAGGTTTGCACCATCGGGAATGTAATTGATATTTCATCCTCGAATCTATCAAATCCTCTTCGGTAGTATCATGGTGCTTGCAGTGAGGCAATATTTTGAAGTTAATCCTTTTTTTTTTGCGGCTTGATCTCCGAACTATTTATCAGGTTGTTTGCCCCAAACTCGATAATTTATGAAGCATCTTCATCTGGTGGTGATTTTTTTCACGAAAACTGAACCCAACACCAATCCCTCACGCCGCATGAACATCTCCGAAAATGGACCAAATTCTCATCCTATTAAAATAGTCATTTGGAACCCTCTCGACGGGTATCCACTCAAAAACAGCTTGTATCAGTCTGTTTGTGGTGCTTCTTACAACTCCAGTACTGTCCAAGTTGACGACTGGACGTATAGGAATTTGTTTGCCAACTCCAGACTAGTGCCATGGGATTATTGCTCTCAAGTGGATTTATAAGGTGAAACTTGAACGAGTATGCGTGATGTGTTGAAAAACAAGGACGTCTTGTAGCAAAAGGGATTATCGTCAAGAAAAGGTCTTGATGTTTGTAGAATCCTTCGCCCCGGGTCGCAAGACTTGAAGTCATCTAGAATTTTTTTGCCAATGCGTGCTAGCAAACATGACAGTTTATCAAATTGACGTGGAAAACTTACATCAATCTTTAATGGCAAGTTAAGGAAGAAGTCTATGGTAGCAAACCGGAGAAGGTTCGTTGACCCAGACGTCCCACATTCACTGTCTTACCATCTGAAATAACGTACTTTACGGGTTAAAGCAGGCACCTCGGGCTTGTATGACAACTTGTCAAAGTTGCTTTGGCACAAGGATTCCCAAGGGTGTAGTCGATCCAACCTAGTTCATTCAGAAAATAGGCAAATACATCGTCATGTTAAAATATATGTGATTGATATAATATTGCCTCGGACTGATCCCAAAGACTGTGACGTTTTTTCTAATGAAATCGAGCTCTAATTTCAAATGTTGATGATGGTCAAAATTATCCTTTTTTTGGGCTTCAAATTTTCAGATCTAGAGGCCCATTTTTTTCATAAATCAATATGTTAGACTTAAATATGGTGTACATATCCGGAAATTAAATTAGTTCATTTTATAGCGTGACGCACGTAGGGCTAATTAATGACTAGTTACAATAGTTTAGTGCCACTAGGGACTATAAATACCCTCCATACTTCCATGGAGGGGTGATGTTCACATTTGTAAAAGTGTGTGTGTGTGTGTCTGTGTGTTCTCTCTCTAGCATATACGCTCTTCCATCTCCTTTATCCTTTATCCTCTAATAAAATGGCTATTCATTTATTTCACTTTATCCAACCTCCAGATCAGTTTTAATCCCTGATATTATATGTCGTTTATCTTTGCCACATATTCGGGGTAATAGGTAGCAGATCGAATGTTCTCAGATATAAGTGTATCCGGAATTGCCATCCCAAACCTTCTTCTTTTGGTGTTCTTGAATGAGAACTTTAGGTATCCCAAAGCAGACTCCTCATAAGGTAGGTGGAGTGGAGAACCTAGTCTTTTATGGAAATTATGTTTACTCTGGAGGTGATTGATGATCAGCTTAGTAAAACGGACACCCAGAATCATAAGTGGATTAACTTTCTTCTTTCCCTCCGTGTGAAGAGCTAGATTCATCCCGTCCTCTATGAATGAGTGGATACACTGAGTAAATTCTTCCCATATCCTTTCAGTATAATCGATGTTTTCCCTATAGACAAAACCCCACAAGATTTGCAACACTAGAGTTCTTAGTCTTTCAAATGCTGATGTTTTTCTCTTGAGGCAAAGATTGATGATAGTGGCGAGTGCCCTCCACGGCTGGTACATGTCATTTGTTACGACTCTGGATAAGGTTCTGACAACATTTGGGTAACCCAGATCGTTGACAAAGGAGATTATAGTGTTAGAATTGGGTGGAGGTGTGAAATTGTTGTTGTCTTGGGGTAATTAAATCGATTCCCTTAGAGTAGATTTAGTGAGATAGAAGCGTTGTTCATCCAGCTGACAATTGTATCCTTTGTCTTTGTCAAATCTGATGGTGTCCCAGAACTGTTGGATGTAAATGGTTGGAATGGTGGAGGAAGCGGTGAAAGCTTTGAAGAAGTTAGTGTTCTTCAAGATGTTCACTACTATCTTGAATATGGGATTAGCTTGAGTTCTTTCCACATCCAAAAAACAATTGCTTTTTCCTACTGGAACCCATTTGTTACGAGGCAAGATTTGCTCATCAGTAGGAGCGGGTGGTGCCATAGCAGGTGCTTGTTCAGCAGGAGCATCAACATTAACATCAGCCATTGTATCTGCACAGTCACATTCACAGAAAGACGTACATACAGAAAGGAGATGTTAGATGTGAGCAGATGCTCTGGAGTTAATCAGTTATGGACAGATTCCAAGAGAAGGACACATAGATCAAATTTAAAATGGTGATCAACAGTTAAGATCAACTCTTGAGTTAACGGAAGTTAACTCATGGAAGAGAAGACAAGGTGCAATAACCAAACCACAATGATCAAAACGCAATTGTCAAGCAATGCTAGACAAAACGCAAGGGTTAAAGCACATTATACAAAACGCAGTGGGACAGAACGCAGGGAGCAAAACGCAAGACACAAAACGCAGACAATCAGCAAAACGCAATCGCACAAAACGCAATGAATATTTTATAAGAAATAATCAAAACGCAGTCAAGCAAAACGCAGTCAAGCAAAACGCAATCTATCCCAAAACGCAAGAAGCAAATCGCAACTAGCAAAACGCAACAGGCAAAACGCAATAGGCAAAACGCAAGAAATATAATAATCCAAAATAATCAAAACGCAACCATTTGAAATTTTTTCGAAATAAGGGTTTTATTATTTTAATCATTTAATGGTCTTCATAGCAAAACGCAATGCTTGCGTTTTGACCTGTTTAACAGTTAATAACCAAATCGCAATAAGGAGACACTGAGCAAAACGCAATTAAGAATATCATATCAAAACGCAACCACGAACCAATACCTAAAACGCAACCAAGAACATTTAAGCAAAACGCAACCAAGAACCCTCAACTACGCAGATTCAAACTTACAACTCTAGGCCTCCAAGGCTTAACTAGATCATCATTTACATTCTAAACTACTCACTAACCTAATAATCGACAACGGGAGGTCACCACACAAATCATACTGCCCCAATTTTGACTTAAAAGTCAACCTAAGTGCGAAAATCACAGGGACCATAATCTAGCAGGGGGGAAGCAATTAATACATCAACGAAGCATTATTTAAGTGATCTAATGCTAACCCAATGCTCAAAACTTAATAACGAACACTCACCTAGATTTAGATGATGATTAAGCACGAAAAACCTTCAAAATATAAGATTTAGTGAGTTTCGGGCCATGGTTTTATAGATAACATATGTTTAGATGATAAACAACAATAACTAATCGTTACCTAGACAAGAAACACACAGATGGCCACGAATCGAGCAAATCGCAAAAAAAAATTGCGTTTTGGGTTGAGAGAGAGAAATGAGAAAGTTTGACTAGATTTTTTGAGATTTTGACCAAGTCAAAACGCAAAGACTTTTTATACCTAGGTTAAACTTTCATCAGTTGGCAGAATTGGCCCCTCCTTTTCATATTTCTTTTCATGTAAGGTTTTAATAGCTACTAAGGGTTTAATTAAATTGCATAAATGGCACAATTGGTCCTCTATGTATTATGAGTCTAGTAAACAACTAGCAATTAGCACATAAGACCCTATTACTGCACATAAATGACAACTTTGGCTTTTTGAGTTAACATACGTTTAACTCCCCCTCAAAATGTAACCCCGTTAGATACAAAACCTTTCTCAATTATGTATACAAAGTGTAAAAATGCCCGTTAGATGTCATAAATTTGAAATCCACTCTCCCCCTCAATCAATGACCCATTTTCTATTTAAAGAGCTGTAGTCGTTGATTGAGTGTCAGATTTTGAGAAATTCAGGTCCTAATGATTTTCAAACACTACATTTCCACCATGAAAAACACAAATAATTTTCTGAAGAGTCATAGACGGAAAATCATTTGGATAAAAAGAAGACTTCTCTTCTTGATCAAGAAATAATGCACTGAAGCGTACATTAGATCGAGGGTGCACGGATATAAAGTAATCCATACCCGGTAGAACTTAATCACTCATTATTAGGAACAACTGTCTTTTTGGTGACATGCTTTCCTCATTTTGAAAATCGGGTTGCATATCAGAAATAATAGCAACCCATTAAGACATGTTTTGAAAAGTTTAAACTTTTGTTCGAGCTTCATTTAAAGACCCGTGTCATTATTGAATGACATTTCTGGGTCCGTAAATGTTATCGATAAGCAGAAGCCATGTCTTGAAAAACTATATATTTTTATTTTTATTTATTTATTATTTTTTTTGTTGGTTTTATATTTTTGTAATTTCTTTTTGAGTTGGAATATGTACATAATTAAATAGGATACTTGAAGCTAATCTGTTACTCATCCTTATCATCCTGAAGACGTTTGAGTATCTCTGGCTTCATACTCTTCATGCCAAGCCGCGGGAGAATGGATTCGAATCATTCTCTGGGCAGTGCCTTAGTGAATATATCCGCTAGTTGATATTCTGTCCTTATGAAATACAACTCAACTACTCTTTTTTCCACTTGTTCTCTGATGAAATGATGTCGGATGTCGATGTGTTTAGACCTGGAGTACTGGACGTTGTTGCAGTAGAGAGCTATGGCACTCTTGTTGTCACAATACAGAGGGATGTGATTGTATGCAAAGCCATAATCCGATAATTGAGATCGCATCCATAGGATTTAGGCACAGCAACCAGACATCGCGATGTATTCAGCCTCTATAGACAAGATGGACGTGCTAGTTTGCTTCTTTGATGACCAACTAACTAACTTATAACCAAGGAACTGAGCACTACCAGATGTGCTTCTTCGAGTGTCTTGACAACCTGCATGATCTGCGTCTGCGTATAATGTTAGTGCCATGGCGGTGTCTTTCGGATACCAAAGACCCATATTTATGGTTCCTTAAAGATAACAAAAAACCCGTTTAACTGCTTCAAGGTTCTTTTTAGTGGGCTTAGATTGATATCTAGC
>BQNB010056714.1:19085-38549 GCA_026074375.1 Tanacetum coccineum
GAAAAAATGAAAAGAATGAATGTTGAATAAGGCAATTATATAAACTGTGGGCTAATAAAGGTTTACTGCATCTTGCCGGCTCACAACCGATGTTGCAGCCTTCTAAAAGGTCGAGGGTTACAATTGCATCATAGTTATGTTTAATATGGTTTAATAAATATATGGAAAATCCTTTTTCTTAAATTTAAATATGCTTTTGAACTAAAACTATTTCATGATTACATTAATAAGATATGTCTAAACGAGAAACCTAAGAGTTTTTGAAACCGAAGGTCCGTGAGTCCTGATACTAGTCTCTGTGAGGTGTCAAAAGCCTGGTCACTTAGCCGATGAGGTTGAGATGTGCCGAGACGAAAGTCACTACATGGGATGCTCTCACCTTCAAACTCAATATTCTCGAGTGGAACGTGATGTATAGAATTTTGCATAAAAAACGTTGATCCATGGTTGAAATTCGAAATAGCACATTCACCTTAATATAATAATTGCCGGGAGTGAAAAGTTTACAAGTTATAAATATGAGTAGTATTAGCATCTTAACTTGTATTTAACGGTGATTTTGTTTTAAGCTTAGTTTGGAATAAGTGAAAAGTCGGGAACGATGAATTTATCCTTTTTGGAGCATTTTAGGATTGAAGTGCGTCTTGTTCTATGATCCCAAATGAAAATAACGAAAGTCAAATAAGTTAGTTAGTTGCTTAAAATGAAAAATACAAAAAAAATGAGAAAAATGAAAAATACAAAAATATTAGTGTTAGTTTGTGTAAATATAAATTTTTTGTAAAAACGGGGCTTTTCAAAGCTTTTGATTCTTTAATTCCCCTTGATGAACACTTAGCTACTTTTCGAGGTAATTAGTCGAGGGGGATCGAGATTCTTGGTTTTCTTAAGTGCTTACTTATAGCATTGCGTGAGGACACACAATAGTTTAGTATGGGGGATTTTGATATGTATGTAATTACACATACCTTTTACCTAATAAATCAACCCTAAACGACCAAAAACGCACATAAAATGCCATAAATATGCTTGTTTTTGTGTTTGTACTGTGCAGGTACCGGATATTACCTAAAGGACAAAAAACGAAGCCAAACCGAACAAAACTGAGCACGGATTTGCAAAGAGCGCGAAAAACCGAGGCCAAAGGTACAAAAGGATTGAAAACGGAGCTAAAACGAACATTTCCGGATCGACTCGACAACATTTGTGCATTCAAAGCGAAGTTAAAGTCAACCCCGGATGTATATTTGGAAAGAGCATCAAAAACCGAGCCCGAAAACGTAGACTACCAAAAGTAGGCCCACCCGTACCCACCTAGTGGGCCCGGGTCAGCCCACTACCCATTTACATAAACCCTTAAAACCCATTTTCCTTTTTATCAATAAAAGCCAACTACCCTTTTTTTATATATAAACCGTGGCCCAACCCAAATCCCTTTTAACAGCCCCTAACAGGCGTTAACCCTAAACCCCATATATCCTTACACCGTTAATCCCTAATAGACTAACGCTGTTAGTCCAAAAGGACTAACGGTGCAAAACCAAACCTAACCTCAGGGACCAATTATGCAAAGATCAAGGACGATGCTTGCAATAGCATCATACACTCTCAGGGATTGTTGTTGCCAATCTCCTAAAGTTTTCCCCTGCCCTTTTATACCTCTTGTTCCCGCCTAAAACATAAACCCAATCACTGTACATCCTCCCACACCATTTGTGTGTGTTCTGACCTGCTACACCAGACAAAAACCCAACCCCACCTTTTTACCCTCAAACAAAAACATCCCCATCTCTCACAAACCCCACCCCCACATGGTTTATGTACACTGTGGCGATCCTTTATCACCTGATTTATCAAGAACAAGGACAAACGAATTGAGGGTTGATATCATTTGGAGTGGGCACCAAGAATATTGAAGGGTTAAGATTATGCTTTGAGTCCTCTCACATGAAAAACACAACAAACACAACCTTGGCTGCTTATATAAAGAATGAAGACAGAGTTTGAGAAGGGAGTATCTAGGAGTAGTTGTAGTTTAGTTTTTATGTTTTAATTGTATTTAATATCTTGTCATTTTAATTTACATTTTTTGTAACTTTTTCTGTTTGAATGAAATATAAGTTTATGCAAAAATTTGTCTTATGAATTCTCCAAAACTGCTTAACTGGTTCATCTTATTTCATTGCTTAAAATGTGTTTCATTTAGCCCTTCTATGATTATTGAGTTTGATTATTATCTGCTTTCCATAAACCTTTGCTTGATTCAGAGTTTTAAGTTTAAAAATTGATAAAATGACTTTTTAAGGGGTGTTTGGTTCAACTATCAAAACGGGTCAAAATAGGTTGTAAAACCATTTGGGTCCTTAAGCCAATTTCAAATCTCTATTTCTAGCTATTTAAAGTCAGTTTTTAAAAGTATTTAAGTTTAAATATAAGTTTTAGGTCCTCTCTAAAAGTTGTTTAAAATCTGTGTATGCTTAATGAGTTCTCTGTTGCTTATTAGATTAGACTTGATTTAATGTTTGTTTTTGTAGTTTTCGTGTCTGTTTTTAATCTATGATGCAGTAGTATAGGTTAAGCCTAAGTGTGTTTTTGCCATTTTGTTTTCAAGTTAAAATTGTCATAGTTACTAGGTTGTCTTTCCAAAGTCCTAAATAGTTAACATTCAGCAGTTGAATTAGATGAGTTCTTATAAGTTTTAATTTTTGATTTTCTCTCCTATAAGTTCATTGTGGTCCATATTTTATGTGTCTATGTCATGTTGGCAATCCCTTATTCTCCTATTGGACAGAGATAGAGGACAAGGAAATTGAGGGTCAAGATTACTAAGATTGGGCTCCAAGGCTAATGGAAGGCTAAGATGATGCTTGGTTTTCCTCTCACACAGAAAACACAAGAAACACAATGAGAAGACTTTTGACAGCTTATAAAAGAAAGAAGACAGAGAAAATGAAAAAGAGGAGGAACTAGGAGTAGTTGTAATTTAGTTTTAATTTATGTTTTAATTAACTTTAATATTCTGTCATTTTAATTTACATGTCTTGTAACTCTTTATGTCTTGAATGAAATTTAAGTTTATGCAAAAAAATTTGTCTTTTGAATGCTTTTACTACTTATTTAAACTTGCTTATTCTATGTGCTTAATGTTTGGTTCTAACTGCTTACATGTTCTTATTGTTCTGTATCTATGATCTGTTGTTAGTTGTTTTTAAGGATGTTTAACTTATTTAAGAAAGAAAAAATAAGATTTGTTCTTCTTAAGGGGTGTTTGGGTTAAGGTTTAAAAACGGGTAAAAAGTGTTTTTAAAACCAAATGGGTCATTAAGTTAAATTCAACAAGCAATGTTGGTCAGTTTTAATCTTGTTTTTCAATTTTTAAGTTTAAAAAAGCTGTTTTTAAGTGTCGTCTAATAGAGTCTTAAGTTGTGATACCAAAACAGCTTATAGGTTGCTTATTAAGTTAAGCTTTCAAATCTCTTTCTTTTTAACTTGTTTTAGGGTCTTCTTAGGTGTCTTATTGCATTAGTAATAGTCATTTAGTTTTCCTTGTGTTGGGTCAAAACTTTGTTAGGTCACCTTATTTGTTTTCAAAAGACCCCTTTTCACTTTTAAAAATCAGACCTTAAAAATGGTTTGTAGCTTTCCAAAATTTTAGCATAAGCTCATTAGAAGTCATTCTAAATCTGTTTAGGGTTGGTTAACTTTTAGGAGCTTATTTAATGGCTTATTCATAAGCTAGCTTTTAGTCCTTTTTACTAGTCAAAACTCCCCTGGTGCTAAACAGCCTATTTGGCAACCCTTTTCTTGCTTATTTGTCAGTATAATCTAGGTGTTTTTTGGCTTTTCTATAAAGGCCATAAGCCCCTCTTTAAGCCCATATAAGTTCTTAAGCTTAAGAAGCCTTCTAGTTGCTTATTTTTAAGCCAAAATTGGACCCTTTGACTGTTTTGAATGCTAGTTTAGGCTTATAGCTTATTTTGGATTTTTGGCTTTTATGGCTTATTTCTTTTGCTTATCTTTGTTTTAGTAGTTTATTAGGTGTTAGGGGTATCTGCCTTAGTTTAGTTTTCCCCTTGCCTTAGCTTATTTGCCCCTTAAATAGCCAAACCGTTAGTTTTTTTACTTAGAGTAAGTTAAGCATTTATGTCACTTTCTTTTCCAGCTTATTACGTGCTTATTTGTTAAGTTACAAAAAATTTTCCTTTTTTAAAGTTGCTTATTTTTAGCTTGTTTAAAAAGTTGTAAAAAAATGAGAAATAAAAACGTTGGGATTAGGGGAGGTCCCAAGTGAGCAAGACTCGAACTTGGGACCTCAACCCCAATCAACCAACATTTTATAACACTCACTACCGGTATGCTACAATAGCTCATCCGGTAGTGAAGTGCAAAATTTATTATATATAGGCTATTTAGCCCATTAAGCCCATAAGCTGTTTTCAGCTTATTACGGCTTATTTATAAGCCCAATTTTCTAGCTCTTATTTTTCATAGAACCAGCTTACCTTAATCCACTTTTCTGTATTTTTTCACATTTTTCCAATATTGTTTGCTATTTTTTATCATTTATTTTCTTTACAACTGTTTTTTAATTATTAAAAATTAAATAAAAATCAAAAAAATATTTTTCTTTTTTAGAAAATTTTATTTTGTCATATTACACTTAGGAAAAATAGAAAAACTTTCGTAGGGTCATTTTTGCAAAATTTTATTTTTTAAAGAGCGGGATTCGTTCCCGTGCTCGTTTTTCGTATTTTCTAGCTCAATTTAACTCCGTTTTCGTTCTAGTTTTCTTTATTCTTACTTTTTAGTCAATTAATATTAGGAAAAGTAAAAAAATTCACTTTAGGATTAATTTTTCATATTTTAGGTTTTTAGTCGCGTTCGTTTTTAATTTCCGTTCTCGTTTTTGTGATTTAAGCCTAATTGCCTTAATTTTATGCTCCCGTAGACTTAGGATTTCCTTTTATGCCTTATTTATGCTTCCCGTAGATTTTTAAGTTATTTAATTTCCTTTTTATGCTTTCCCGTAGTCTTAAGTTTAATTTCCCGTTTTCGCGTTTTTCTTAAATTGCTTTTGTTTAGGGTTTTCTTTTATTCGTTTTTGCATATTATTCGTAGTTTTAGAAAACCCATTATATCTTTGATTATTCAAGCATCCAAAAGTCAAACCAATAACGTAACCGTCAATTTCACGCCTCGTCGGGGACAAAACGACCCGGGTCCGGTTTCTAACTTTGTGGATAACGAAGCGAGAGACCGATACTTCCGGTAATACTATACTATATATTTGATATAATTAACCCTAAAAAGTTGATTATCAAAGGCTTTGTCATAGTAACATCAACTTGCTTAAGGTCCTCATTCTTCATCGAAGGGAGATTCGGAGAAGGATCTTCATTCAACAATTTCTCAAGGTAAAGAATATCTCCCTCCGTGTCGTAGTAATCATCATCCAAATTAGAAAGCTCATCCGGGGTATGTAGAAAAGTCTCTATTTCTTCCAAAATGAAATCTCCTCCTTCAAAAGGAGTGAACGAGGGGGAAGAAGAAGCAATGATAGGATCTGAAGGAGTGGGATTGCCACTCGTCGAACTATCCGAAAATCCGAGCACTTCTTGAGCATACTCCCTACATGTAACATCTATGACATCGATTCGATTAACCGATTCATCATCATATTTATAAGAGTATCTCGAAGTGTGCCCGACTTTAAACGTAATGGCCTCATCATTGACTCGAAGAGTTAATTCTTCACCGTGTACATCGATTAATGCTCGTGTCATCCTCAAGAAAGGTCTCCTGAGGTTGAGAGGAACCCGAGGATCAAAATCATAATCAACTACAACAAAGTTGGCCGGAAAATAAAACCTTCCTACTTTCACAAAAACATCTTCGGCAACACCAACCGGATAAGCAACCGATCGATTTGCGAGTTCAAGAGTCATGCGAGTCGGAGTAAGTTCCGAAAGCAAAAGCTTATTCCATACGGAAAGAGGCATTAGATTAATGTTAGCGCCAAGATCGGCCAAGGCTAAGCACTCATCTAGCTCTGGAAAATCATAAGGAATTAGAAACTTGTCAGGGTCTCCAAGTTTTTCGAGAAACTTTTTAAGGAGTACCACCGAATAATTCTCATTTAATGGAGTACTTGCTAATTCGAATAATTTTTCCTTATTACTTAGAAGACTCTTAAAAGTGGAAACAAACTTTGGCATATGAAGAAGAGCATCTATGAAGCTAATATCGAAGTGTAATCTTTGAAAGATTTGAAGGAATTTCAACATTTGATTATTAGCTTTTTCATGGAGCTTTTGGTCATTAAGCCGTGTAGGATAAGTAATCGACGGTTTAGGATTAGGCTTCGGAGCAACTTCGGGCTCTGGTATAGGAACTTGGACAACCGGAGGTTGGGCGTGTGCGGTACTTTCTGAACTTGTAGTTTGCACCTTGTCCTTTGTCGCCTTGGTTTCTCGTTTTACTTCCTTCGGGAGAGGAGAAGGAGTAGGTGGAATCGTAGGTCCATCATAAGCAACACCACTTCGGGTGGTAATAGCTTTCACGTTACCTCTCGGGTTAGCTACGGTATTACTAGGAAGTGATCCCGAACCCGAGGGACTTTGCATTTGAAGAAAACTACTCATCATGTTCTTTAGCTCATTATATTGTTTTGCCATCGTAGTCTCAAAATCATTTTTTATTTCTGTTCTCATAGTAGTTATTAGATTTTGCATGGCTCTCATATTAGTCTCATTAATCTTTATATAGTTTGATAACTCATTCGAAGGTTGAACTTAATTTTGATTATTCGGAGCTTGATAAATTCATTGATTAAAATTATTTCCTCGGTTCTGATTGTATCCTTGATTTTGATTGTATCGGTTTTGATTATTTTGCACATTCGGTTGATTGAAACCGGGTGGTCCGAGGTAATTATTCGAGCAATAGCTAAGCATATTACGGTCACTTTGTGGTTGGTAGGAATTACCCCCCGAATTGTGGTTACCCGTAGTAGCATAAGCGGCCTCTTGATTGTAGCCACCGACGGCAGGGCACTCGGTAAAAGAATAGGGACCACAACAAGTCTAGCACTTCGGACTCACAGATTTGACCGATTGTATTTGTTTCATCATATCTAGAAAATTCTTATTCATCATTTCTAATTGTCAAACAACTTTTGGACACTCGGTAGTAGTAGTAGAAGAGATAGTTCTAGATGTCTCGTCTCGAGTGGCTGAAGTGTCCCAATGGTTGTGGTGAGCGGTCATGTTCTCGATCAAATCGTAACATTCTTCTGGTGTCTTCTGCATAAAAGTTTCTCCTGCTGCAGTATTGATGGTGTCCTGATGCCTTAACGTCAAACTATTATAGAACGTATCAATTTGTGTAACTAAAAGCATATTATGGTTAGGACACCGATCAATGGACAACTTGTAACGCTCCCATGCCTCGAATAATGATTCGTTCGGGTCTTGTCTAAAATTCGTGATCTCGTTCCTCAATTTAGTCACCATCGAAGGAGGAAAATATTTGGAGACAAATTTCCTCATCATATCGTTGAAAGAGTGGATGGAATTCCTTGTAAGGCGATCATACCAAGCAGTAGCATGATGCGTCAAGGAATATGGAAAGAGAGATAGACATAGGGTGTCATCGGAGACCCCATTTTGCTTCATGTGTTGGGTGACTTCCAAAATTTTATCAATATGTCTATTCGCATCATCGCTCGGTAATCCGTGCAATTAGCAAGAATTTTGGACTTGTTGAATCATGTGATGACGAAGTCCAAAATCCGTAGCCTGAATTGGAATCGGGGCAATTGGTCCGCCCCATCCATTTATAGACGGTTGGCACAACTCCTCCATCGATCGGAGATCAGGAGCTGGCCCATTAGGTCTCACCACCGGAGGTTGACCATTATTATTTTGAGGAGGGGGACCTGCATGAGGCGGTCCCTGATTATTATGAGGAATGCTCATAGTTTCTTCGAAATCGAAAAGAGATGACGGTTCACCTAAATTCCTTCGTCGAATAAGACTCTCGGGGTCTCTAAAGCGGAGAAAATAAGATAAATTGAAGTATAAACAAGTTCACATTGCACTAAACAAGAAAAGAAAAAATAAATAGGACGAAATTATTTTTTGTAACCGATTCTTGAACAAGTGTAACTGTAGCCCCCCCCCCCCACCCCCACCTCCCCGCCGCCGCTCTCTAGAAAAGCACAAATAAAGAAGCGAAGAGCGGTTAAGCGCGAAGCGTTTAAAAACCTTCTCCTTTCGGGTTCGAAGATTAGTGAGTGATGAACCCTCCTTAAACCTCTCTATAGTTTGTTAACTAAAGTGAGCTGTTTTCACATTGACACAACGTTTTGTTTTTTTATATAAGCAATTTTTTGGTGATTTTATAAAATATTTTTTTTGTCTAATTATAATAAGGAAAATGAAAATAATAAAGAAATGGTAAAAGATCATACACAAAAATTAACAGATAACTTCGCGGGAAGGGTCTTCAAGGTGCTAATCTTTAAACTTCAACTCGATAATTGTAACACACATTCCCTGGCAGCGGTGCCAAAAACTTGATTCGACATATTTAGTCTATATTATATATATATATATATATTTATATATATATATATATATCCTAAATTACCAAATAAGTAATAGTAAAGAGAGTATCCCGTTTGATATAAAAATTGCTTGAGGACAAACAATATTTTATCTCCCGGATGTCGTATCTCGACGAAGTGTGAATATTGAAAACCTTGTTTCGGTTTGTGATCGCGTGCTTAAATAAACGATATTTTGGATTTTGGATTCTAAACCTAATAACGCAAAGGGAAAACACATAAAGGCACACTAATCTAGAAATTGAGGCAACTTAAAAATCTAACGACATTTAAATCAATTAAAAGCTAATTTAAACTTAAATTTTACCAACTAATAAACTAAAAAAAAGACAAATTAAAACCTTAAAAACCCAAATTGCAAATTTCTAAACTAAAATGCTTTAACCCATTTTTTTAAAAATAAAGAAATTATATTTAAAAAATTTTAAACTATTTAAAACTATTTTTTTAACTAAATAATACTAAAAATGAAATTAAAAATACTAAACTTAATCCTAAAAATTTTAAAAACTTTATAAAAAATATTTAAGCTAAAAAGGAGGTTTACAAAGAAAAATTACTCAAAATGCTTAAACGTATAAGCTGCTAAAAATCAAATAAGATGATAAGCTTAAAAACTAAAGTAGTATAAGTACTTAATAAAACAAAACTCTAATGAAAAAGTCCCAAGGGAACTGGTTAAGGAGTTGGTGTTGTGTGAGGGAGGTCACAGGTTCGAGTCCTGTGACCTACCTTTTTGCAAAAAAAATATTTTTTTTATTTTTCTTTTTGAAAAAGCTATAAAATAAGTAAAAAAAGCAACTTTAACAAAATGACTTATTGCCAGATCTCACTAATTAGCTAGAAATATGCTGAAAAGGGTGACAGTTTGCTTAATTAAGACTAATGAACACTTGGCTAAACTGTTTGGGCTTTTTGGTTCAATAAGCACTTGAATTAGACCAATAAGCTCAAACAAATTTAGACCTAAACTCAATAAGATACAAAAACTAGAAATAAGTAAATGACATAAGCTAAAAAGCAATTAAAAGGCAATAAGACAGATTACTCTAAATGTCTCTTAAAAGACTATACCACTACTTTTAAGCTAAACTAAAAGACTAATAAGCACTAGGAATAAGCCACAAAGTGAAAACATATTGAGATTTAGACTCAAAGAACACAAATAAGCTAGAAATAAGCAAATTAGTTAAGAAAATAAGCTAGACATGACAATTGGAAATGACAGTTTATAATATTTGTTATGGCTTTTTGAAAATGAAATGCATATTATAGCTAAAAATTAAAGACTTAATAAGCAAAATTAAAGATTAAAAGCTTAAAACAGATTAAGACCTTGACTCAATAAGTAAATACAAACTGGAATTAAGCTAAAAAAAACAACTAAATAAGATAAAAACCTAAATTAAAACAAATCGTATACATGACTCTTTTTTTTGACTTTTTATGCTAATGACTAATGCAAGTAGAATGACAAACTAAAACTTAAAACAAATTAAGATCAAACTTCTATAAACTAAATGCAATTCATTTTAGCAAAAATTAAGCTAGATTAAACCCTTAATGGACCTGCAAACTTAGATATTTTAAGTATGACTAAACAAACTAATTTTACTTGACTGTTTTTGAACAAAAGAACTCAACTGGTTATATACCAAGCAAAATGACTTCAAAACACATTCATATTGATACTTATGAAGCCAAATTAAGCACAAAAACCACACCTCAAATGCATTTATAAAAAAATAATCAAATAAGCTGAATAAACAGCCTTTGAACCTGCAGATTTAGGATTTTACTCAAATAAACTACTTAACTAAACTAAACTTACTTTAAACTTATTAAAACTAATCTTAAGACTTAATTAAAGCTTATGAAAACTAACTTAATCCCTAAAAATACCCCTAGCAGTCTTAACTTAAAGTTAAGACTGCTTATCCCAAACACCCCTTAAAAAAACTTAAAACAAACTAATAAGCTAAAACAGATCCTAATAAGCCCTAATTAATGAAAACAGATTAAGAACTAAGCATATTAAAGACTATTAAGCAAAAACTTAGGAAAATTAAGCATTAATTAATAAGCTATAATAATAAGCTATTTAGACTATTTTTGGCAGATTATATCAAAACTAAAATAAAACTAATCAAAACTATAAACTAAACACATTTAGCCATAATAAGATAGAATAAGCACCGAAAAGCAGTAATAAGCAAGCAATAAGCAGATTGATAAGCTGAAACAAATATGCAGCTAAAAATAAAGTAAAAGAAAAAGTACCTTGTCTTTTACTCAAGCAAGGACATATAAGTGCTCTTAGAGCTTATCTACAAGCTCCCGCTTGTTGGAAACAAGCTGGTTAAACTCATAAGCCCATCCATTTCTAGCTTATCTTCCACTATAGCTTATTATGACTTTTTGAGTTAATTTGAAGTGAAAGGCTTATTCAGTTTAAGCTTTAAGAGAGCTGAACTGAATAAGCAGTAGCTTATATAGTAAAGAGAGCTTATTGAGCTTATTAGCTTTCATACTAAACACCATTTTAACCAATACTTAAAGTAAAAAGCGAATTCAACTCAATAAAAATGAAACTTGAAATTTAATAATAAAGAGATTAACAACACACTTGAAAAAAAATTACATTAAATATAAAAGACAAAAGCTTAACATTTACACCTAATAACAATTAAAAAGCTACCCCTAAAAACTACTAAGCAGATTCCCCTCTTTATGTGAAAGCACTTTAATTTATACACGAAGAGGAAGTACCCAGAAGGGATGAGCGACCTTGAGCTTCAAACCTTGTATGCCCTTGATTACTAACAAACCTTCAATCCAACCGTTAGATCACTTCCACGCATCACAGTCAAAGGTTCTTGGGGGATTAGCCATCGGTCAAGGGTGTGTCAACGGTCATCTAATCCTTCAAGAAGGAGGGACTACTTGATGGTGAATTTACCCGACACTTTGTTGCAGGGTGAAAATGAAGAAGGTGAATAGTAACAATAAGGCGCCTATTTATTTACTTTGTCTTTGACCCGGGTTTGGTACTTGGGCTTGGGTTTATTTAATTTGGGCCAGGAATGGATTTATGAATTTGGACTTGGTAATTTTAACAAAAGGGTTTAGGCTTATAATCTTATCATTAATGGGCTGACCCGGCCCACAAAACGGGTACGGGTTGGCTCATTAATGAATTTGCCTTCGGCTTCGCTTTTTCACGCTCTTCCAATCTCGTGCTCGGATTTGTCCATTTTGCCTTTGTTTTTGTCTTTTTATGAATATCCGTTACCTGCAAGACATAATTCACAAAACACACATATACAATGTATTTTTCATGTATTAATAGTCATTTAAGCTCGTTTTATTAAGAAAAATTGATATGTGATTAAACACATATCAAAAATCCCCCATACTAAGCTATTGCCGTGTCCTCACGCAATGTTATATACACACATAGAAAACTAAAAATTTCAACCCCCTTAGACTAATTACCTCGATAAGTAGCTAAGTGTTTATCTAAGGGGATTAAGAAATCACTAGTTTAGAACGCCCCGTTTTACCATTTTTATAAACATGCATACATTTATTATTGTCATCATTTTTTTTCTATTTGAAACTACTAGGAACATGGAACAAGAAACATTAAAAGGATAAATTCATCGTTCTTGATTTTTCACCCGCTCCAAACCAAGCTTAAAAACAAAATCATTGTTAAATACAAGTTAAGATGCTAACACTACTCATAGATGTAAATTGTATACGCATGGCTACTTTCGGCTCCCTTATTCCTAAATCCTCTAAAGATTTTATTTTTATTATTGGCGACAAATAATTTATGTCCTTATTCATATAAAGTAAGCCCGGTTTAGACCACAATTACTATGAAATCCTTTTCTAAAGAGACGATATGGTGAGAATAAGGTCCACATTAAGGTTTTAATTTCGTATGATTTAGGGGTTATCCTTTTTATTTCATTGATTTTGAAGGGCTAGCTCATTACATGTAGCGGCTTTTCTTCTCGGCACATCCCACGAGACCGGCTTAGCTGATCCAGGCTTTTGATACCCACAGAGAATAGTGTATCGAACTCACAAACCTGTCGGTATCAAATACTCTTAGGTTACCGTTAAACTAACACTTCATTTAGAAAGACCACAAATTAAAATGAAATAGTCTTAGTTCAAAAGCATATTTAAATTTTAGAAAAAGAGATTTTTCCTATATTTATTCAATCACATACATTACACTTAACATTAATATTATTATACTTATAACCTCCACCCTTTAAATGAACTGTCACATCGTGCGGGAACCGACCATGATCCAGTTGTTTTATTTCGGCTCGTCTTTGCTTATATGAAGGACTTGTGCTTCAGTATGCGAGGCGACGTGATCCTAGTAATCTGACAAGGTATTATTATTATACATGTCCTGTGGTCTTTTAACTACCTAGACAACGGTAGCGAGCCGTCAAGAATCGGTAGCCTATTTCCCCACAACATTGACAAAACCTCGATGTGTACCTTAATTTCAGCAGAAGGAATCTCTACGAAGGGACCTAAACTAAGAATCGCAAAAACCAAAGTAACTTTATTTATTCAACATTTATATAACGTTTATTAAGCTGGTGGGAGCAAAAAGCCACAATTAACTTCTATGAGCTCTAAAGAGATCCAACTAGTCCACGCTTAGCATCTAATCTTATATTCAACTCTATCATTTTTTGTTCTTCACTAATTTAAAATCTTTAATAAAAAGATCCGCGAATGCTTAATCTAATAAAAACAAACTTTGCATATTTAAAATGTATTATGGAAACTTGCAAACTCTTGGCTTTTTCAAGCTAGAATTCGCGTTTTAAAGCTTCTTGTATAAAAGACTAGCATAAATTTCTAAAGGTTAAGGGGCAAGTTAGAGCGCAACATGCTCGATCAAGTCAAAATTTATTCTTGGGAAGATAAAAATTTGTGTCAAAACACTTATTTTATTTTTGATTTTTTTTTAATTTTTGCATAAAATCACATATTTTTGGTATTTTTGGTGGTAAAACGGGGTTACGTGATGACAAAGCAAATGCAAGTAAGATCAAATTGATAGATACCCCCCATACTAGAACTAAACATTGTCCTCAATGTGAGACTACCACCCCCATACTAAAACCAATGCATAATCCTAATATAAAAGGTTCTCTACGTAAATCTAAAGCCATTTATTAATTATGCTAATAGATAAACGTTAGTCAATAAGATCTAGGATATTGGATTCCCATATATAAGCATGCTAAGGATTAAAGCTTGAGTGGACGATGGACAAAACCACGAGCACGAGAGTCTTCATAATCCAGGCAATCCTAGACATAAAATACAAAACACGAAACACGAGAAAAAAAGAGGCGAGCCTCCTCACATCACACTTATTAGAAAATAGAAAAAGAAAATAGAAAACACGGATTGCCTCCCGACAAGCGCTTATTTTTGTTAACCGAGTCACGAGCCTGACTCGACCCCGAATTTAGTGGTCCATGGGGAAAGTTTGGAGATCCGGGACAACCATAGGTGGTATGTCCCCTCTAAAATAGTGTTTAAGTCTATGACCGTTCACCTTGATGTTTGGTCCGTCGGTTTGAGATAACTCGATGGTACCATAAGGGAAAAATTGAGTAACGGTGAATGGTCCGGTCCAACGGGTTTTTAGCTTGCCCGAGAAAATCTTTAATCGAGAATTGAAGAGAAGAACTTGATCACCAACGTTGAAAACGCGGTTCTTAATTTTGGAGTCATGAATCTTCTTTGTTTTCTCTTTGTAGATTAAAGAGTTCTCGTAGGCTTGATCACGTAGGTTCATTTATTTCATTCATTTGAACTTTCTATTGATCACCCGCGAACTTGAAATCAAAATACATGCTTTAAGTGCCCAATAGGCCTTGTGTTCAAGTTCGATATGAAGAATGACAAGCTTTCCCCATACCACAAGCTTATAAGGAGTGCACCCGATAGGTGTTTTGAAACGGTACGGAAGGCCCATAAAGCATCATTTAACTTATTGGACCATGAAGCGTGATTTTCTCCTACGGTCCTTTCTAAGATACGTTTTAAACCACGATTTAAAACCTCCGCATGTCCACTCGTTTGTAGATGATACGCGGTAGAAAGACGGTGGGTAACTCCAACTAAGCATGACCTTTTGCGTATGGTCATTGCAAAATGGATAACCGCGATCACTAATTATAGCACGAGGAGTTCCAAATCGGGCAAAAAGAGATTTTAAGAATTTTACGACAACTCGGGCGTCATTAGTGGTGAGCGCTTTTTCTTCAACCCATTTAGATAAGTAGTCAACTGCCACGAGAATGTACTTGTTCCCTCGAGAAGACGGGAACGGTCCCATAAAGTCGATGCCCCACACGTCAAAGATCTCGCAAACTTGAATTGCATTTTGGGGCATTTCTTCCTTTGGCGAGATTTTGCCTTGACGTTGACATGTGTCACATGACTTCACCATGTCATGGGCATCGATAAATTGTCGGCCAATAGAAACCGAAATCAAAGACTTTCTTAGCGGTGTAGTTCACACCATGATGTCCCCCGGTGGGTCCATTATGGCAAGCCGCGAGGATATCAACGGCTTCTTTGCCGTAAACACATCGTCTAATCACTTGATCTGTACAAATCCTAAACAAGTAGGGGTCGTCCCAAAAATAGTGCTTAACGTCCTTAAAGAATTTCTTCTTTTGTTGGGACGACATCCCTTTTACTACAAAATTCCCTGCATGGTAATTTGCAATGTCGGCAAACCATAGGGTACTAGAATCACCATGAAAAGTTATCATTCCAAGGGCCTCGAGAGGAAATGTTTCATTAATTTCCTTTTTCTTGAGATCACCTTGATGAGGATTTTCTTATCTAGATAAGTGGTCGGCCGCGAGATTCTCCGCTCCTTTTTTATCACGAAAAATGACATCAAATTCTTAGAGTAGGAGAATCCACCGGAGCAATCTCGGCTTAGCATCTTGCTTAGCAAGAAGATACTTGAGAGCCGAGTGGTCCGTATATACTATGGTTTTAGACAAGACTAAATAGGACCTGAATTTCTCAAAAGCATACATAACGGCTAATAGTTCTTTCTCCGCAGTAGTGTAATCAGCTTGAGCGTCGGTCATAGTCTTACTAGCATAGTGTATAGGCTGAAAGTGTTTGGTCTTTCGTTGCCCCAAGACTGCACCTACCGCAAAATCACTAGCATCATACATTATCTCAAAAGGTAGGTCCCAATCGGGGGCAACTAAAATCGGAGCTTCGGTTAACTTCTTCTTAAGAGTTTCAAACGCTTCAATACATTCTTTCGAGAAGATGAACGGGGTATCTTTTTCTAGAAGATGGGTCATTGGCCGGTCGATTTTCAAAAAAATCTTGAATAAATCGACGATAAAACCCGGCGTGACCTAAAAAACATCGAACGCCTTTGACGGAAGTCGGATGAAGGAGTTTAGCTATAACATCAACTTTAGCTCTGTTGACCTTAATCCCGGACTTTGAAATCTTATGTCCTAGAACAATGCCTTCTTTCACCATAAAATGGCATTTCTCCCAATTTAGAACAAGATTAGTGTCTTCACACTGTTTGAGCATTTTGTCTAAATGGGAGAGGCATGAAGAGAAAGAATCCCCGAAGACCAAGAAATTGTCCATGAAGACCTCCATTGTTTCCTCGATCATGTCGTGGAAAATGGGCATCATGCACCTTTAGAACTTGCCCAGAGCATTACATAAACCGAAAGGCATACGTCGGCAGGCAAATGTCTCATAAGGGCAAGTGAAGGTGGTCTTTTCTTGGTCTTGCGGGTCTATAGGAATCTAAAAATATCCCAAGAAACCATCTAAAAAGCAATAGTATTCGTTCCCTGCTAAACGTTCTAGCATCTGGTCCATGAAAGGCAACGGGAAATAGTCTTTATGAGTAGCATCATTAAGCTTCTGGTAATCAATACAAACACGCCATCCGATGACTAGCCGTGTAGGAATCAACTTGTTATCTTCATTTGTTACAACGGTCATTCCACCCTTTTTTGGCACACAATGAACGGGACTCACCCACGGACTATCGAAGATAGGGTAAATCAATCCGGCATCAACGAGTTTGATAAATTCCTTTTTGATAACCTCATGAATATTTGGGTTCACCCTTCTTTGATGTTAGACCGCGGGTTTAAAGTCATCCTCCATTAATATTTTGTGAGTGCAAATATATGGATCAATTCCCTTAATGTCGGATATTTCTAAGCGATGGCACGCTTGTGTGACTTTAAAACTTTTAGAAGGCAGTCCTTCTCATCATCTTTTAAGTATTTAGAAATTATAACGGGTAATTTATCGGTTCCTTCTAAAAATGCATATTCTAGATGAGAAGGTAAATCCTTAAGCTCGAGTTCCGTTGGTTCTTCGATCGAAGGCTTTGTCATAGTAACATCAACTTGCTTAAGGTCCTCATTCTTCCTCAGAGGGAGATTCGGAGAAGGATCTTCATTCAACAATTTCTCAAGGTAAAGAATATCTCCCTCCGTGTCGTAGTAATCATCATCCAAATTAGAAAGCTCATCCAGGGTATGTAGAAAAGTCTATTTATTCCAAAATGAATTATCCTCCTTCAAAAGGAGTAAACGAGGGGGAAGAAGAAGCAATGATAGGATCCAAAGGAGTAGGATTGCCACTCGTCAAAGTATCCAAAAATCCGAGCACTTCTTGAGCATACTCCCCACATGTAACATCTATGACATCGATTCGATTAACAGATTCATCATCATATTTTTAGGAGTATCTCGAAGTGTGCCTGACTTTAAACGTAATGGACTCATCATTGACTCGAAGAGTTAATTCTTCACCGTGTACATCGATTAATGCTCGTTTAGTCCTCAAGAAAGGTCTATCGAGGATGAGAGGAACCCGAGGAGCAACATCGTAATCAACTACAACAAAGTCGGCCAGAAAATAAAACTTTCCTACTTTCGGCAACACCAACCGGATAAGCAACCGATCGATTTGCGAGTTCAAGAGTCATGCGAGTCGAAGTAACTTCCGGAAGCAAAAGCTTCTTCCATACGGAAAGAGGCATTAGATTAATGTTAGCGCCAAGATCGGCCAAGGCTAAGCACTCATCTAGCTCTGGAAAATCACAAGGAATTATAAACTTGTCGGGGTCTCCAAGTTTTTCGGGCAACTTTTTAAGGAGTACCGCCGAACAATTCTCATTTATGGAGTACTTGCTAATTCGAATAATTCTTCCTTATTACTTAGAAGACTCTTCAAAGTGGAAGCAAACTTTGGCATATGAAGAAGAGCATCTGTGAAGCTAATATCGAAGTGTAATCTTTGAAAGATTTGAAGGAATTTCAACATTTGATTATTAGCTTTTTCACAGAGCTTTTGGTCATTAAGCCTTGTAGGATAAGGAATCGACGGTTTAGGATTAGGCTTCGGAGCAACTTCGGGCTCCGGTATAGGAACTTAGACAACCGAAGGTTGGGCGTGTGCGGTACTTTCTAAACTTGTAGTTTGCACCTTGTCCTTTGTCGCCTCGGTTTCTCGTTTTACTTCCTTCGGGAGAGGAGAAGGAGTAGGTGGAATCGTAGGTCCATCATAAGCAACACCACTTCGGGTGGTAATAGCTTTCACGTCACCTTTCGGGTTAGCTACGGTATTACTAGGAAGTGATCCCGAACCCGAGGGACTTTGCATTTGAAGAAAACTACTCATCATGTTCTTTAGCTCATTATGTTGTTTTGCCATCGTAGTCTCAAAATCGTTTTTTATTTCTGTTCTCGTAGTAGTTATTTGATTTTGCATGGCTCTCATATTAGTCTCATTAATCTTTATATAGTTTGATAACTCATTCGAAGGTTAAACTTGATTTTGATTATTCGGAGCTTGATAATTTTCTTGATTAAAATTATTTCCTCGGTTCTGATTGTATCCTTGATTTTGATTGTATCGGTTTTGATTATTTTGCACATTCGGTTGATTGAAACCGGGTGGTCCGAGGTAATTATTCGAGCGATAGCTAAGCATATTACGGTCACCTTGTGGTTGGTTGGAATGACCCCCCGAATTGTGGTTACCCGTAGTAGCATAAGCAGCCTCTTGATTCTAGCCACCGATGGCAGGGCACTCAGTAAAAGAATGGGGACCACAACAAGTCTCGCACTTCGGACTCACAGTTTTGACCGATTGTATTTGTTTCATTATATCTAGAAAATTCTTATTCATCATTTCCAATTGTTAAACAATTTTTAGACTCTCGGTAGTAGTTGTGGAAGAGATAGTTCTAGATGTCTCGTCTCGAGTGGCTGAAGTGTCCTAATGGTTGTGGTGAGCGGTCATGTTCTCGATCAAATCGTAACATTCTTCCGGTGTCTTCTAAATAAAATTACCTCCTGCTGCAGCATTGATGGTGTTCTGATGCCTTAATGTCAAACCATTATAGAACGTATCAATTTGTGTAATTAAAAGCATATTATGGTTAGGACACCGATCAATGAACAACTTGTAACGCTCCCATGCCTCAAATAATGATTCGTTCAGGTCTTGTCTAAAATTTGTGATCTCGTTCCTTAATTTAGTCACCATCGAAGGAGGAAAATATTTTGAGAGAAATTTCCTCATCATATCGTCGAAAGAGTGGATGGAATTCCTTGGAAGGCGATCATACCAAGTAGTAGCATGATGCGTCAATGAATATGGAAAGAGAGATAGACGTAGGGCGTTGATTCGTGGAATAGTATATATATAAAATAACACAAATGCAAATCTCAACCAAATGCCCTTAACCAAGGCAAAAGGTC
>BQNB010056715.1:0-26958 GCA_026074375.1 Tanacetum coccineum
GAGATTAAACTTAAATCAACAAATTTTTATGTAATATATAGCAAAAATTTTAGTCTTAGTTCAAGTTTATACTTGAATTTTTTAAAAAGAAGTCTTCTTTAAATAAATAAATAAAAAAAAATAAAGAAAAAAAAAATAATGATAAAATGATAAAAAAATAAATAATAATAATAAAAGCTGTGGGCTGATAAAAGTTTACTACCTCTTGCCGGCTCACAACCGATGTGGTAGTCTTCTAAAGAAAGCCCATAGTAAGAATAAAAATCCAAGACTGATAAAAGTTTGCTGCATCTTGCCGGCTCACAACCGATGTTGCAGCCTTCTAAAAGGTCGAGGGTTATAATTGCATAAATATCTAAATAATTAAGTTTAAATTAATAATTGACTTCTTTTTGTTAAATTCAAATATGCTTTTGCACTTTGACTATACTATTTTATAAGCTATGAATATCCGGGAAACCTGAGAGTTTTTGAAACCTAAGGTCCGTGAGTCCTGATACTAGTCTCTGTGGGGTGTCAAAAGCATGGTCACTTAGCCATAAGGTTGGGATGTGCCGAGACGAAAGTCGCTACATGGGATGATCTCGCCTTTAAACTCATTATTCTAAGGTGGAACATAAAGCATAGTATGTTGCAAAAAGTTAATCCATGTTTGAAATTCAAGATAGCACACTCACTTAAGATATAATCAATGTCGGGAGTAAAAAAAACAAAGTTCACAAGTTGCAAATATGAGTAGTGCTAGCATCCTTACTGATATTTAGCTATGATTTTGTTTTAAGCTTGGTTTGGACAAGTGAAAAGTCGGGAACGATGAATTTATCCTTTTTTGGGGCATTCTCGGAATCGAAATGCATCTTGTTCTATGATCCCTAACAGTTATGAAAATAACAAAAGTCGGAATAATCTCAGTTATATTATTAAAAAAAACATGGAAAAGTTTTAGGAAAATAGGAAATAGGGGTGTTTTATAACTTGTGATCTCTTAACTCTCTCCACAAAAATCTTTGCTACTTTTCAAAGGTTTAATTTGGGGAAGTTTTGAAGTATTTGGTTATAAAGCATATAATATTGCGTGAGGACACGCAATCGCTTAGTTTGGGGAATTTTGATATGTGTGAAAACACATATTCGTTTTATATCAAAAATAACCCTAAAAAGACAAAATTGTGCTTCAAATGCTTGAATATTGCTTGTTTTGTCTTTGTGATTGTGTAGGTGCGGATATTGTAAAAAAACAAGAAAACGGTTAAAACCGGGCAAAAACGAACACGGGAACAGAAGAGCACACAAAAAGCCGAGAGAATGCAATCAAAGTCAGGAATGGTCAACTCAAGTCAACCTTTGGTCAACTTAAGTCAAACCACAAAGAGACAAAACTCCAAATATTCCCAAATCAGTCCCTCAATAAGTCTAAAATTACAAAAATGGTCCCTAACTTTAAATGGGCTAAAACCCTTTATAGTTAACGCCCGTTAACTTTTTCATATAACAAATCCAACAAACAAGCTCGAGCCCATTTCTTTTTTATAACCAATACCTGGCCCAAACCCAAAGTCAAACAAAACCTTACCCGGGTCAACGAAATCAAACACAACCCTTTATAAAAGAAAAAAAATGCGGGAATGTTGGTTGTTACTATTCACCGTCTTCAAGGTTTTACCCCAAGCTCAAATCAAGGGGCAAAGTTAAATTGACAGCATGGATGGGTAATTCAAGGGATAAGGTACTAGTTGGTAGGATAAAACGTCACCCAAGCCCTCTCATTGGTGGAAACCAACAAAGGATGCCACGCGTACTTACATGAAAGCACAAAAGGAAGGGATATTTGCACTAATTGTACTCACAAAGGAAGCACACAAGCTGTCACATCACGGATTGCCACGCTGGCAATCCGTGTGCCCTTCAATCTCATCTAATGGCCAAGAATGATTCTCCAATCATTGAAGAAATGTACGGACAAGATTGAGAGGAGGTGTAACTGAATTTAGACCTAGAAGCTTCCCTGGTGGCTATAAATTCGAGCTCCTCACTCACTCAGAGGGATCTTCTTTTTCTGCAACTTTTAGTTAAAAAGCTCTTTTGTAATTTTAGTTTAAATGTAATGTTTTATTTTCAAAAGCTCTTGTAATTTCCTTTTATCTAGTATTGTAATCTGTTTTTAAGAATTAATAAAATCCTCAGTTTAGTTTTCATAAATTGTTTTCACTTATAAGTTTTTTTAAATATCTCAAATACTTTTGGGACTTTCTCCCTGATGTCCTAAGTTTTTTTAGAAGCTTCCCTAATGTCCAATGTTTCACCTCAACATTATCATTCACAATCATCAACAATTCCACTGATTACATATCATCAACTACACTCTGCTGACACCTTACAATCTAATTTAGGACTTTCTCCAACTGACAACCTAATCGAGAACCTAACCAACACACTTGCCTTACTCACCCAGTCATACAAACTTTTACCTTTGTTTTGCTAAGGTTCATGTAAGTTTTCATTTAAATTCCTTTGTCTTTAAATATATAGCTTAATGATTGCTTATTAGTGTAGATTTGCTTATTTGCTTAATTTGTCTTTTTATTTGTGCTTATCTGGTCTTATTCTAGCTTATTAGGTATATTTTCTTTTCTGTTTTTAGCTTTAATAGTTTAAAATTTGTTTAGCTTAACTTGTCTTAAAAATCACTAAAAAGCCAAAAAAATTAGAGTAACTTGTAGATCTTAAATTCTAGCTTATCTAGTTGTTAAATTAAGCTCACTA
This sequence comes from Tanacetum coccineum, assembly GCA_026074375.1. Classification (NCBI taxonomy): domain Eukaryota; kingdom Viridiplantae; phylum Streptophyta; class Magnoliopsida; order Asterales; family Asteraceae; genus Tanacetum; species Tanacetum coccineum. Next base: position 2,764 of record BQNB010056715.1, read on the forward strand.
GGTTAGTTATAAGCTAATTAGTATCTGGTATTAAGGTTTTGTTAATTATATTTCAAAATCTAAGACTTAATGAAATCTGTCAAAAAGCTAAAGAGGTGTTTGGTTTAGTCTTGTTTGACCACCAGAAGTCAAAGGAACCTTGAGATTTCTTTTTGGATAGTTAGCATTATTTACATTTAATAAGGTTTAGAATAGATTTGAAACATTTAGTTTAAGTTTATGAAGATTTTATGGCTTAATAGGAGTCTCATGTGCACCAGGGCGAGATATCACCATATTTCTTTGTTATGTCTAAAATTGGATCTAAGGACTTTTTTTAGGCTTTAGTTTTGTGTTTATATTGTGTAAGACAATAAATCTTTAGAGAGTGTGTTATGCAGCTTGACCAAAAAGGTAACCTGCATTAGTGATTTTGTTCTTTTGCATATTGCATCAGCAGTAGTAACTTAGGTTGCTACTGCTGACTTTTCTAGTTTCATTTAAGCTAGTGTTTGTAGCTTTTAGGATCTAAATTTAAGTAGGATTATAGATTTCACATAGCTTAATATAGATTAGAACTTGTTTTTTTTTATTCCTGCTTTAATTTCTAGCCTTGCTTTTTTTGGTTTAACCAATTTGTCAATTGCACCAGCAGTATTAACAATAAGTTAATACTGTTGGTCTTATTGAATCAAAGTTAGGGTATCTTAAATAAGTTTTAGCTTTTTAAACTCACTAGACTTATAGATTAGGAATAGTTTAAGATAGATTAAGTCTTGTTTCTAATTTTCTAGCTTAATCACTTAGGTACATTTAGCTTAAAAGTTCATAAAAACTCAAAAAGCCAAAGAACAGTAGTAACTAGAAGAATCTTTTAATCTTAGATTTTTAGCTTGTAGGGTTAAGTTTTATGAATTATAATCATAGTTGATAAGTTGTTAGTCTAGTTTACAAAAGCTCAGTTTCTATCTTGGCTTATTGAGAATTTGAGCTTAAGTTGTTTTTGAGCTTTAAGTTTCTTTTTCTGAGTTTGCTGTTTTTAATCATAAATTTAGATAGCTTAAGAGTTTTTTGTTAGGTTAGCTGATTAGCCCAACGTCCTAATCATCACATCCCCACAATTAGCTTATATACATCATAAGCTGCCTGGAACTTCTTTTGTTTTCAAATTTGAGCTTAAAATGAATTTTGTGCAAGCAAATAAGTAAAAATTAGATTTTAAGCCCTTTTAAGCTTGTTTCTGTGAACAACTTCTTTATAAGCTCTTAGAGAGCTTAATTTTGAGATTTAGCTTATACTCCTTTTATTAAAAGTGCTCAGAAATGTTTGCTTAATAAGTTTTAGCTTTTAGATTTCAAAAATAAAAAAAAAATCCAAAAAGCTGTGCTTGGGACTCGAACCCAGCACCTCACCCACACAATACACACGTCTTACCACTTTGCTTCAATAGCTCATCCAACCAAAGCTTGCACCATTTAATACTAGTACACATTTTAATTTTCCTTTTTCATTATAAGCCGTAGCCTAATAAGCTACTTTCACAGCTTATTCGATAAGCTGAGCTGCTTTTCTTATTTTTCATACATTCCTGTTAGAATCTAAGACTTTTCCTGAATTTTTTAGATTTTTCCAGTTATTATTTTATTTTTAATCATTTTTCGAAAGTAAAAATCTTAAAAAATCAATAAAAAATAGAAAAAAGTTTTATAAAAATACAAAAAAATAGTTTTTAGTTTTATAAAAAATAGCTTAAGGTTTACATTCAGAAAAATCATTTTCACCACTTTTAGATTTTAAATTTCATTTTTGAGCTTTAATTTTTAATTTTAAAAAAATAGAATTTTAATTTTTTAATAGTTAAAAATAGTTTTCTCTGCTTTTATAATATTTTAGACTTTTCTAAGCTTAAAAATCATTTTTCCAAATTTTTAGTACTTAATTTGCTATTTTCTAGGATTTAATTAGAATAAATTAGTTTTAATTCATAATAAATTCAAAAATAAACAAAAAAATGTTTTTCTTTTTCCTAAAATTTTATTTTGTCCTATCTTAGGTTTAGAATTTTAGTTTACATTTTTAGGGGTTAAAAATTAGTTTACTTGTTTATTTGGTGCATTTTAATCATTTCCCGTATTAGTTTAATTGTTTAATAGTTTTTAATTGTCCATTTTAATTGTTGCTTTAGATTATCAAATTATCAATTTGCTTAATCAAATCAGAATCCAAGCTTAAACAAGGTTTCAATTTCACTAGTCATTGGGGATAACGACCTGGGTGATCATACTTACCCGGTTTAATATACGTATTTTATATTATATTATATATATTTTTGAGAGTGAATTTTATCAAGGGTAACTTGGTAATTTTCTTAATTTCTCTTTTAAAAGTATTATATTTTATAAATATTTTATAGTATATAAAACTGCAAATCAAAGCGCGAGTGAATAAATAGATCTATTGGGACTTAATCCCTATCTGGGTTTGGTAATTCTTACTGGCCAGGTACGATTGAATTGTATAGGCCAACGAATGTATTTCATGTCGAAACTAGTTTGGGTGGTTTTTGGTCGGACACCTACCAGGGCATCTTTATATGGCAATGTACATGCTACTTTTTACTATTAGCTTTGGGGTCATGAGCTTAGTGCAACGTAAATACCTTTTATCTGAAGTTGTATCTGTTATAACTGTCGCATACGTTTTGAAATCTTGTGGTCCACTATAACTACATTTGAATTAAACCTATGAATTCACCAACTTTATGTTGACGTTTTAAGCATGTTTTTCTCAGTGCTTAGCTTAGATTTTCAAGGTGTGCTATTAGAAGTCTATGTGCAATGTGACTTCGACTGATTTCAAGACTATCATTATTCATACTCGTTGTCTTTGTCAAAACCGATTATTGCTTCCGCTACGTTTTCATTTTTGTTTCTGCTATGTTTTAATCACTTTGAAATGGTTTGTAAGACTTATTACCTTTAAATTCATGCAACGAGTTGTTATGCTTTGTACTTGAGATATGTATGATGTCACACCCCGGATGCTTATTCCGACGGGACCCTAGATTTGGAGGTGTGACAGATTGGTATCCAAAGCCAAGGTTATAGAGAACCAGGTAGAATATCTAGGTCTGGTCTATAACCAGTATGTGATCCCTACGTGAATAAATTGTGCCCTTACGTAATCCCATCTTGCCTTACGTATATGATCATAATGTTATTATTTTTCGTAACCGATAATTTCATATCGCTCTATATAATTTACATAATGTATTTTACTTTGTATTATACCTATTTAGTTTTCTCCTGCATGATGCATGGTTGATATAAATGGATTTATATGAACTGTTTCTTGTGCAGGTCATGGCCTTTTCTGTCATCTTGATTTTGTCAGACTCATCACAAGAGAGCGTGGGGACGTCCACTGCTCGAGTTTCCTTGTTTGGCACGATCCCTACTATTGTTCCAGCCACTGCACCTACTGCTGATTTACCCGCCATTCATGATGACACTCCACTGATACCCACTGATACACCTAATATTTCACCCATTATACCCACTATACCATCCATTGCTCCCACTATACGGTACACTTCTCCATTCATTTGCAATGATTCATCCAACAGTGACACTCTTAATACACCACCATCACCCATTCATGACACACCACCTACTAAGATTTCACCATCTATTTGTAAGATTTTACCTGCATCACCTGGATTACCCCGCCGGCCAGCTGTTCTTGTCTTACCAGGGCAGCCGATTCTTGTTGGTCGGCCTTATCGTACCCAGCCTAATAGGGTGCTTTAGATGTTGACTTCCAGGAAGAGTGTTGGACCATTACCTACTCACAAACTTGCATTGAGATATTCAGCGGATTACTCTTCATTAGATCATTTCACCTCAAATCACTCATCACGAGATTCTCCGTTAGATTCTTCATCAAAGACTTCATCAGATTCTCATTCAGACACTTCTTCTGATTCTTCTTCGAGACATTCTTCTTCGAGACATTCTTCTTCAGGTCATCCGTATCAGATTCTCTTTGTGATTTACTGACTGCTACTTTTGCGGGGCCATCTTGTAAGAGACGTAGGTCCCCTACTACATCAGTACCCGTAGCTTCGCCTGTAACTAGAGCTTTATCTCCGGTACACGCTGACCTATCGCCGCCTCGTAAGAGGATTAGGCTAATTTGATTTTCTCCGAGGACTAATTTTAGGTAGTGTCAGAGAAGGGCGATGTACCCACCATGTACGTAAGATATTGGTTTAGGAGTTAATGATGAGAAATAGATTATGAGCCCTATATGAGCTTGATATTGCGAACTCGATGTCTAGGAGGAGCCGATTAAAAGGGAGGAGGGACGATGTTATAGTTAATAGTTGAGGATGGGACTACGGCCGAGGAGGGGGCCAAGTCTAGTGCGAGAGGCACGATTTAGATTAGGGTTGATTGAGTTACTCACCCTGTTGTTTCAGATGACACGGCTGAGCCTGTTAGAGAAGATTTTCCTGAGTTGGTTAGTGCCGATAGATCTCTAGAGGTTATGCAGAGAGGTTTGGACATAGTCATGCAGGAGCTATATGATCACATGGTGGAGATACCGGTTCATAGAGTCAGAGTTATTGAGAGTGTCTAGAGAGACCAAGGACATAGGATTGTGATGACTAGCCAACAGAGCATTGCTATGTTAGAGATGTTAGTACGTTAGAGCAGGATAACATGAGACTCAGAGGCATGTTAGATGTTGAGAGATAGAGAGTTGACCGTCTTCGGCATAGTATGTCGTATGTTCATAGGGATTTAAGGCAGATCCACCGATTCTGATTTTATGATCGTGTGAGGTTCAGGAGACTTAAGACTTATGCTAGGAGGCATTTGGGTTATCGCTCCTAGATTGTTCCATTATTGTTCATGTACCGACTAGTAGTATTTGGTGGTAGCAGTAGTATCGTTAGAGATTTGTAGAGCCTACCTTAGAGAATCGTGATGTAATCGACTATATTCGATGTTATGAAATCTATTTTCCTATTATCTATGTTATGATGTTAATTATCTAATGCTGTTTTCCCTATCTTTTACGTAATATGTTACTATTTACTTGATCGTGGCCTTGCCGTGCAATTATGTTAATCTCGAATTTTTTGTATTAAAAGAATAAATTGTTCCACCCAACGTTAAGGTAATTTCATCTTACCTGAGATCTCATCGTGATTATTATTTTTGTGATGTACAACTATGTCGACTGCTACACGTTTCGGAATGACCCAAGATACGATCAACGAGCTGATTGCCAAGCGCGTGGCAGAAGCTCTAGAAGCGTATGACATTGCCAAGAACCCTGGAACCAAAACGGAAATGGAGAATGAGCAACAAGACGACAATGTCAAGGTCAATGGTAATAATGGAAACGGTAATGATGATGGGAATGGAAACCCCAATGAGAACAACGGAGGTGTTGTACCCATTACCCGAGAGTCTACCTACCAAGATTTTGTGAAGTGTCAGCCGCTGAACTTCAAGGGAACTGAAGGAGTTGTTGGTTTAACCCGTTGGTTTGAGAAAATGGAGACGATATTCCATATCAATAATTTCCCTCCAAAGTATCAAGTGAAGTATGCATCATGCAGCTTGTTGGACAATGCATTGACTTAGTAGAATTCTCATAAGAGGACAGTTAGAGTTGATGTTGCTTATGCCATGACGTGGAGGGCACGCATGAAGCTAATGACTGAGGTGTATTTTCCTAGGAATGAGATTCAGAAGATGGAGACAGACTTGTGGAATTTGACTGTAAAGGGTAGTGACCTGACTTCTTACAACCAGAGGTTCCAAGAGTTGACTCTGTTGTGCACTAAAATGGTCTCGAAAGAGGAGGATCAGGTTGAGAAGAACATTGGAGGTCCTGCGGATAACATTCAATGGAATGTGATTTCGGCTGAACCTACTACCTCCAAGATGCAATCCGTATTGCTAATAACTTGATGGACCAGAAGTTGAAGGGTTACACTATTAAGAATGCTGAGAACAAAAGAAGGTTTGACAATAACTCAAGAGACAACCATGGACAACAACAACAACCTTTTAAGAGGCAGAATGTTAATGGATAGAATATAGCAAGAGCCTCTACGGTTGGAAACAATGTTGAAAGGAAAGGCTATGTTGGAGCTTTGCCATACTACAACAAGTGCATAATGCACCACGAAGGGCCATGTATGGTAAAGTGTGGTAACTGCAAGAAGGTTGGTCACATGACTAGAGATTGTAAAGCCGTAGTTGCTGCTACCACTTAGAGGGCCCTAGTTGGAAATCAGACGGGTGTTACTTACTATGAGTGTGGAAGACAAGTACATTAAAGAAGTTAGTATCCCAAGTTAAGAAACCAGAACCACGGATATAAGGCAGGGAATAAGACTAGGAACAATGAAGCTAAGGCAAGAGCTTATGTAATTAGAGGAGGAGGAGCTAAACTCGATTCCAACGTCGTCACGGGTACGTTCCTTCTTAATAATTGTTATGCTATTATGTTATTTGATTCGGGTGCCGATAGAAGTTTTGTGTCGACTACCTTTTGTGTCGTGCTTGATGTCATCCCATCCACTTTAGATGTTAGTTATGTTGTTGAGTTAGCTAATGGAATAATTTCATAAACCAATGTGATACTTAGAGGTTGTACGTTAGGATTACTAGGTCACCCGTTCAATATTGACATAATGCTTGTAGAACTCGGTAGTTTCGACGTCATTATCGGTATGGATTGGTTGGCGAAATACCACGCGGTGATTATTTGTGATGAAAAGATCGTTCGTATTCCTTGTGGAGATGAAGTGTTGATAATCGAAGGCGATGGATGTAACGGTGGAAGTAAGTCGAAGTTGAGTATCATCTCGTGCACCAAAAACCAGAAGTACATCCAGAAGGGTTGCCAAGTTTACCTAGCACAAGTTACGGCAAAGAAGACTAACGCCAAGTCGGAAGAGAAACGACTTGAGGACATGCCAATTGTACGGGATTTTCTGGAAGTCTTTCCAAAAGACTTGTCTGGATTACCACCTAGTCGACAAGTTGAATTCCAAATCGATGTAGCACGATCCCCGTACCGCTTAGCACTGTCAGAGATGCAAGAGTTATCCACCCAATTGCAGGAACTTTCTGACAAGGGATTTATAAGACCCAGTTCCTCACCCTGGGGAGCTCCGGATTTGTTCGTCATGAAGAAAGATAGATCTTTTCGGATGTGTATCGACTATCGTGAACTAAACAAACTTACTATGAAGAACCAATACCCACTTCCGAGAATTGACGATTTGTTTGATTAGTTGCAAGGGTCAAGAGTCTACTCTAAGATTGACTTGAGGTCTGGTTATCACCAACTCAGAGTTCGTGAAGAGGATATTCCAAAGACGGAATTTAGGACTCGCTATAGTCACTACGAGTTCCAAGTAATGCCATTTGGACTGACCAAGGCACTGGCGGTATTCATGGATCTGATGAATTGGGTGTGCAAACTGTATTTGGATAAATTCATGATCGTTTTCATCGATGATATGTTGATCTACTCCAAGAATAAGAAGGAGCATGAAGGACACCTTAAGTTGATATTGAGGTTACTTAAGAAGGAGGAATTGTTCGCCAAGTTCTCCAAGTGTGAATTTTGGTTATCGAAAGTTCAATTTCTCGGTCACATGATTGATAGTGAAGGGATTCACGTTGATCCTACTAAGATCAAGTCAGTCAAGGATTGGGCGTCACCCAAGACGGCAAGTGAAATTCGTCAATTTTTAGGTCTTGCCGAATACTACAGACGATTCATCAAAGGTTTCTCAAAGATTGCTAGGCCTCTGACAAAATTGACTTAGAAAAGCGTGAAATTTGATTGGGGAGAAAACAAAGAAGCTGCATTTCAGCTGTTGAAACAGAAATTGTGTAGTGCGCCAATTTTGACATTACTCGAAGGAAGTGAGAACTTTGTGGTTTACTGCGATGCTTCGCATAAAGGGCTGGGCAAAGTTTTGATGCAAAGGGAGAAGGTCATAGCCTACGCATCTCACCAACTTAAGGTTCATGAGAAGAACTATACCACACACGACTTAAAGCTTAGAGCAGTAGTGTTTGCCCTGAAGATGTGGACGCACTATCTATATGGCACGAAGTGTGTTGTGTTTACTGATCATAAAAGTTTGAAGCATATTCTTGATCATAAAGAGTTGAACATGAGGCAATGTCGATGGTTAGAATTGTTAAGTGATTATGACTGCGAGATTCGTTACCATCCAGGAAAGGTAAACGTGGTGGCAGGTGCCTTGAGCCATAAGGAAAGGATTAAGCCACTACGAGTTCGAGCCTTAGTGATGACCATAGGATTGAATCTTCCTAAGCAAATTCTGAATGCTCAAGCCGAGGCGAGGAAGGAAGAGAATTACATAGCTGAAGATCTACATGGTATGATTAATAAACTTGAACCTCGTGCGGACGAAACATTGTCTCTGAACAACAAGAGTTGGATTCCGTGTTTTGGTGACTTGAGAGCGTCGATTATGCACAAGTCACATAAGTTAAAGTATTCCATCCACCCTGGATTGGATAAAATATACCAAGATCTAAAAAAGATGTATTAGTGGCCCAACATGAAAGCAGAGATTGCTACCTATGTTAGCAAGTGTCTAATGGGTGCCAAAGTTAAGGCTGAATATCAGAAACCATCTGGATTATTGGTTCAACTAGAGATTCCCAGTGGAAATGGGAGAAAATAACAATGGACTTTGTCACTAAGTTGCCAAAGACAGCAACTAGACAGGACACAATTTGGGTAATCATTGATCGTCTCACCAATTCTGCTCATTTCCTACCCATGAGAGAAGACGACTCAATGGAGAAGTTGACAAGATAGTATTTGAAAGAAGTGGTTTCGAGACATGTAGTGCCGGTTTTGATCATCTCTGATCGAGACGGCAGATTCGCTTCACACTTTTGGAGGTCTCTTCACAAAGCACTAGGTACTCGACTGGACATGAGTATAACTTATTACCCGCAGACTAATGGTCAAAGTGAGAGGACCATCCAGACGTCGAAATACATGTTACGTGCATGTGTGTTTGATTTCGAAAAAGGTTGGGATAGACATTTGCCGTTGGTAGAATTTTTGTATAACAACATTTACCATACAAGTATTAAGGCTGCACCATTTGAGGTGTTTTATGGCCGTAAGTGTCGATCACCTATCTGCTGGGCTGAAGTTGGAGATACTCAGCTCACTGGCCCAGAGATCATCCATGAGACAACTGAGAAGATTGTTCAAATCAAGAGCCGTATTCAAGCTGCCCATGATCGTCAAAAGAGCTACGCAAATTTAAGACGCAAACCCCTTGAGTTTTAAGTGGGAGATAAGGTCATGCTAAAAGTGTCGCCATGAAACGGGATGATATGTTTTGTCAAACGGGGAAAGCTTAACCCTCGATATATTGGACCTTTCAAAATTATTGTCAAAGTTAGAACCGTTGCCTGCCGACTTGAACTCCTAGAGCAATTGAGCAGAGTTCATAGTACATTTCACGTCTCAAACTTGAAGAAGTGCCTATCCGACGAAACTCTTGCTATGTCGTTGGATGAAATCCAAATTAATGACAAGCTTTATTTTATTGAAGAACCTGTCAAAATCATAGACCGTGAGGTCAAACATCTAAAGCAAAGCCGTATCCCAATTGTTAAAGTGCGTTGGAACTCTGGGAGAGGTCCTAAGTTCCCTTTAAGTTTGCTTGAGGACGAAGCTCTTTTAATAGGGAACGGATGTGACACCCTTTAAATTTCAGGCCAATATTTTAACCGTTTCCATTTAGTATTTTAAATTTTATAAGTTTCGTGTAATTTTTACGTTTAACCGGGAAGTTGTCCCGCGTATATCTGAGAATCATTACCGGAAGCATTTCGGTTTACAATTTATCAAAGTCTTACAACAATGGTCGCATTTTTACGTTTCGTGTTGATATTTAAATTTTCAGAAAATTTTCGTAAAGTTTATATGCGTTTTCAGTAATTGCATAGTTCGAAATTATATCTAGTAGCTTATTTGTGCATGAAAAATATCTATATATTCAAAATCTTTCCACCTTGCATGTTCCTAATTTTTATGAGACCAAATTGGTCCCCCTTACCCCCCCCCCCTCTTTTGCTCGATCGAACCACACCACCATTGGATGCCAATTTTGAACTTATGTATTCATTTGTCTAGATTCATTTCACACACAACCATTCTCTCTCAAGAAACACACATACATTTTCCCTCTCTTCCCCCTTATACTCGTCTGAAAATATCCTTTTAAATCATACGTTTTTGGTTTTTGATCAAGAACGTTTGAAGATTTAGTGTTTTGGGTTGATCGTTAGTATTATTTGGGTATTCATACACAACGTTTGTGTTGTATTTAGTCTCTAATCATCTTATAATCATCCCTCTTTTGTAAGTCATCTATTCTATATAAAACTTGTACTTTTATGATCCTCATAATGCATAAACATAAGTTGTACAAACGTTTTGTAAAAATCAAAGATTCAAAAGTTACATAAACCCTAAAAGGTTTATGCTTATACTCGAAAATATATGAAAGGAAGTAAGGAAAATGTAGTTTTGTCATCGTGGTTGTTTTTATGTAATAAAAATTATGTCTTATTGCTTATTTGAGGTATTCGGCTTATTTATAAGCTCTTGGAGAGCTTATTGGGCTTATATATTGTTTCGGCCCACAAAGAAAACAAAAAGGGAAATTGTTCTAGCTTATTTTGATTCGACTTATATGTTCTTTGCTTATTTATTAGCTTATTTGATAAGGGAAAAGGTGTTGAGCTTATTTGGCTTAACAAATAAGCCTAAATATGCTTAACGGGCCTTAACGGGCCTCGTCCCACAAACAAAGCACAAACCATAAGCTTAAGTAATAAGCCACATGGTTTGGCTTATTCTCTTGGCTTAATGATGGCTTATTGATAGCTTATTTGTGAACCAAGAGCTTATTTGATTTCATTTGGCTTAACGGACTTAACAAATAAGCTCGAATGAGCTTATATGGTTTCGGCCCAACAAGTGAGCCCAAACCATGGCTTTAAGCTCATGGTTCGGCTTATTGGGTTATTAGCTTGGCTTATTTGAGCTTATTAATAGCTTATAAGTGAGTCAAGTGCTTATTTGCTTAACGGGTTGCTTATCGGACTTAAAGATAAGCCTAAACCTACTTATTTGGTTTAACGGGCCACGGCCCAATATGAAACAACACACCATGGCTTTAATAAACTCTGAACTTGGATATTTGTCGTTTGCTTATTTTGAACTTTTCGTAATTCGGATCATCTATTTAGGCTTATTGGGCCTAAAAGCCTAATAAGGATCCAAAAGGGTTTTCGACTTAACTAGTAAAGGATTTGATAGTATAGTAGATTGTGATTTGCGAAATATATCTTTGAAAGTGATTTGAATAAAGTCTATGACTTTGGAAAACATCTAAAAACGAACGGGTCATGCTGAAATTTCTATAAAATCTATACACATAAAAACTATTTAGAAAACATTTATGTTAAAACATATTAGCTAATTATAAGGGAATGGGTAAGATGCCGAAATCTATATATACTTACTTGATTATTATTATGTAGTATTATATACTTAATATTCCGGCGTACTTTATCGAGTTAAACGTTACAACCACAATACGATCACTAATGTTCTATTTTTAGAAAACATTAATGAAAGCATTATGATAAACCTTTATGCATTAAAATTATTCTTATGCTATTCCAATTCTAAATCGAAACTTATATTGCTTAGGTCGTGTTCGAGTACCGTTGTTCTATTCTGTGTGATCTTTCTTCTAGCCTTTTCACTAGTTCACTTCACCGATCAAGGTGAGTTCATAGCCCCACTTTTACTCGTTTAGAATAAATGTTATACAACCTTGGGGTGAGAAACATTGCTTGTTTTTCTTAAACCGGACACAAGTACGTTACATGATACTTTCCCTTGTTTACGTGTTTCCTAAGTAGCGTTAGACCACTGTTGTCCGTATTTTCATGAACCGTTAATTACCTTTAACCGACTGGCTGGTTAAGTAAGCGTGAGTGAATAAATAGATCTATTGGGACTAATAATCCCCATCCGGGTTTGGTAATTCTTACTGGCCGGGTACGACCGAACTGTATAGGCCAACGGATGTATTTCTTGTCGAAACTAGTTTGGGTGGTCTTTGGTCAGACACCTACCAGGGCATCTTTATATGGCAATGTACATGCTACTTTCCACTATTAGCTTCGGGGTCATGAGCTTAGTGCAACGTAAATACATTTTATGTGAAGTTGTATATGTTATAACTGTCGCATACGTTTTGAAATCTTGTGGTCCACTATAACTACGTTTGAATTAAACTTGTGAATTCACCAACTTTATATTGACGTTTTAAGCATGTTTTTCTTAGGTGCTTAGCTTGGATTTTCAAGGTGTTCTATTAGAAGTCTATATGCAATGTGACTTCGACTGATTTCAAGACTATCATTATTCATACTCGTTGTCTTTATCAAAACTTATTATTGCTTCCGCTACTTTTTCATTTTTGCTTCCGCTATGTTTTAATCGCTTTAAAATGGTTTGTAAGACTTATTACCTTTAAATTCATGCAACGAGTTATGATTTTGTAAAACGTACCCCTTTAGAGTTTGTTCTTTATGCTTTGTACTTGAGATATGTATGACGTCACGCCCCGGACGCTTATTCCTACGGGACCCTAGATTTGAGGGTGTGACACTTTTCAACCCGTGATTTTTAAGTTTAATTTGCTGATGGTTTCGCCGTAGTATTATTTCCAGTAGTTTACACTATCGGCTGTTAGTTTAGGAAAATATTTTTTATATGTACTTCATTGGTTACCTTCGTGCATCTAATTTAGATAATGCTTGCTTGCCTATGACGACTCTGACCTTGTTACAGCTGTATTCTGTAACGATTACAATATATGAGGTACGACATGCTTGTTGTGTCCATTTACTAAGGCATTGTTCATTTAATTAGTTAGGGTGTCCATAATATTTCCACTTGCAATGTTAATGTTGGTGTAAGGAGAATGGAAGAAAACGATATAACTTTTTCTGCTAACGTGTGCGTAAAAAATTTCATTTTTCTGCTTAGTAAGAAAACTCTATATCGATTTATTCCATACTCCTTTCGTCAATGTTAGTATGTCTGTTTTACATGTCGTACATATTCTAATTATAAAATGATCAATATCTTAGGTGGTGTGTTTTTTGGCTTTGGAATTTAAATAACGACAACTTCCCTTGCAAAAGTAGATTGGTATGGAAAGACAGCGAGAACCCGGGACGGATTTGGTTTTCTTTTTGAATCAGTATGCCGCATCAGGTATGACAACATTTTATTTTTCCTCACGCGTTCTTTGTAATTTGTAATAGGGGATCCTTTAATTGAATCTGATGCCATGTAGAATCGGACATGGTAGACGTTTTAGATTCACATGGATTCCCAGAAGTAACTGACACTGCGCAATTGTATATTGTTCGATCGCGTGGCATCCTAAGTCGCGGCTTTTCTTGAGTCGAAATTTATGCAGATGCAATATATTCGGAGGGTGTGCTGTTAAAGGTGATTTGAATGCAACATTCCTCCAGATTTACATGAACATATGTGGCCATCCATAAAGTGTATGATTCTTTATTCACTGATTAACCAAGTGATACTCTAAACACGGATAAATTGCTTGGGAAATGTAGCGTCTTTTGTAATATTTCATGTACGAATGTCATTTGCTTTAGTTTACCCAAATGTTATTTATTGTACTTTTTTATTCTAAATGACTGGATCCAAATTTATCAAAGCTTAGTAGTACATGTACACTTTGTTTTCAAGTTAATTTAAAGAAAGTAAAGGAAAGCAAGGTAAGTCAAATGAAAATATTGTGTGTTCTCGAGAAAAATATTATGAAAGAAGGGAAAAGAAAGGTATGGAAAGTGAGGGGAATCTTGTGTATTTTGAACCAAAAACCATCACCCAAATTTGGGCAGTAATGGGAGTAAAGTGGTTGTTTCTAACGAATTGACCAAATTACCCACTACTTGCTTTTTAGTTGATTGAAAAAGTAAATTATTAAAAGGGTACCATGGTAAAATGTTGGCCCACTTGCTTTTTCGTTTCTTCAATTTTGCAAACCTGAGAACACATAAAAAAGTGAACTTTGCATCCTCTTCCTTTCTCTTATTTACTTTACCTTTCATTTTTTTTACTTTTCATCTCAAAATAAATCTTAAGAACAAAGTGGTAGTGTTTGTTGTTATGTTTGTGGTGATTATAATTTGATTATTTTTGAGGGATAAAAATGTTAGTGTATTGTAGTTTTAAAGGCTTCGCCGTATGTTGAAAACAAACTCGAGAAAAAAAATGCGAAATCAAAAATGCTTCGCCACAACGCGTGACCGTTATATTACTCGTTACAATTTATTTGACGGATCATAATTACCTCAAAATTATTCTACAAATGAAACGCGTGTATTTGTTTCCTGATCTCTCTTTTTTTAACATATAAAGGATTTGTAGAATCTATTCATTTAAGTGCAAAAGTCAACTTAGCATATAAAACTAAATATTTTAGATACGCAGGCTGCTTACTTTAGAAACAAATGTGTATAAAACTGATATGAAACATAAAAATAATGAGCTTGGTCGGTGGAGCGACTCTCGGGCGAATTTGTCTATAAAGGAAAACAAAGCTCATAAAAAATAAAAAATAATGAACTTAGAAGCGCGTTGAGCTGAGTTGTACTCCCCCCGTCCCATATTAAGTGTCCATAATAGAATCTTTGCGGTCTTTTTTCATCAAGTTTGACCATAAATATTTATATATGTGTTATGTAATACTTAATGAAAATTATACCAATGAATGATACATTCAAAACTCTATCAATTCATATATTTTACATCAAGTAACATATAACATAACAAGAGATAATTATGGTCAAAGATAAAGAAAAAAGACTTGAAAAAGTCAAGCCGGACACTTAATGTGGGACGGAGGTAGTATTTGTTTTACTATTTTATCGGTTACGTTTATTATTTCTTGTATTGTTTTTACGTAACTTTATATGCTATTTCGCTAAGTCAGCAAATTAGAAAATATAAAATGTCGTTTATGCTTGAAGATTATGGTTTAGAAAATTTATCCAGCATATATGTATAAGTAATGCTATATAAGCCTAAAATATATGTATGCCTAAGTATATGCCTAATACATTTTACTATTTAATATATTTCATATTTATATCTATACTAAATATAATGAATGTATCTCATTTCTTAAATTTTCGAAAACTTAAAGTCTTTTATAAAAAACACAAACAAACTAATTTACAAGTGGAAACTTGCTTCTTTTTAATTTAAAAATATGCATATACATATAAATTTCAATAATTCAAAATCAAATCACTATCTCAATTAATTCTTTATAAACTAACCATATATATAAAACGTCTTTACATCATTTTCAGTTTTCAATATTTATGTTTATTTATGTTATATAAATTAGTATACATATTAGATTGTTTAGGGGGTTTAGTGAAACTTTAGCCCAAGTTTAGCCCAATTAGAGAATTTATAGGTCGGTTATATATACTCTATATATACATACGATGACTTCATTTAAGGCATTCAATAAGTCGACTGGTTTATCTCCTTCATAGCAGCTAGGGTTTCAACTCCTTTGAGAGTTGGTTTTCTTCCCCCCCTCATCTCTACAATAAAGAGGTGAGGGGGGAGGGGTTTTTGTACACGCATTCTTTTCTTTCTTAATCAGTAAACGATTGGTTAAGGGTATTCTCTTGTGCGGTTTTACTTCTATTGTCGACATATACATATTGTGCTTGCTTGTTCGTCTTCGGGTTATCGAGTTATCCGCGCTAGATTTCCGGATTGTTGGTCGATATTCCAACAAGTAGTATCAGAGCTTGGTTCGAAGTTTTTGGAAGTCTAGGATCGATATCGAAGGATTCTTTGTTCGAGTTTCGCTGAATAAGAAGACGAGTGGTTTTTTTTGTTTCCAACGATTGCAAAGAAGGTTTGTTAGTTTTTCGTCGGTTACTGCACAGCCGTGGGAGAGTTGGTGCTCCGGGTTCGTTAACCGTTGGATTTCTATGAAATTTAAACCGTAGGTTGAAGACACATAGATCTAGGATCTCATCGGAGGGATCTTACATAGGATCTTCCAGGAGGGAGATATAACTTGTCGAAGTTTCTGGTCTGGTGGTTGTGTTCTTTTTCATTTTTCGGTTAATATTTGGCTATCCTTGTGTAGATTACAAGGAATGTTTCTAGGTTTACAAGTCAAGATTACTTGGGCAACAAGGTTCTTGAAGTTTTCTTGCAAGGAGGCAAATCGATTCTCCTTGGTTTATAGGAAATCTTTTCTTTTGTCACAAGGTTCTTGGAGTTTCAGTTTTGAGCTTCAAAGGTGACAAGGTTTTGCAAGAAATTTCAATTTCAAGGTTTTGGTTTAAAGAAGGTTACTTGGTGGTGAAGTTTTATTGATTTGAGCAAGGGTTTCATTAAAGGGTTTTCTTTGATTTATTTGTTCAAGGTTTTTCGGTTAGGGTTCTTCTATCATCAAGGATTTTGTCGACTAGTTTGTTACTTGGGTTTCAAGTTTCAGGTTTGCTAGGGTTTAATCGACAAAAGATTTACTTTGAAAGGTTTCTTGGTATTCAAGTCTTGTTGGAGTAGTTCTTGATTCGTGGTTCAGCTCTAGAAACCGGTTTGTTGGATTTCTTCTAAATTTCTTGTTGGAGCAGGGTATCGACAGGTAAAGGTTCTTGAGTTCTTCGATTGTCCGTGTCCGCGACAAGGTATAAAAGACTTAAAGGAGTTATTGCACAAGGTACTTTGTTTGATTCGGTGCTGTGAGGTTTATATCACAAGGTTATCAGAATAAACAAAGGGTCAGAGAATAAGTCCAAGACTTGTCGAGGTTGCAAGGTTTCTTAGGTTACAAGAAATTGTTTCGCATAAGTAAAAGTACGACAAGGGTTACTTCAAAAAGCGTAAGATACTTTCTTGATTCAAGGTGTCGATTTGTTGGACGGTTTATGCCTACGGTTCAATCGATATTTGAGTAAGAAAAGGTTTTGTTTTTTGAATGGTTTCTTGGTTTGATTGATTTCTAATAAGGTTTATTCTTAGGGTTATATCGATAAAGCAAGGTTTTTTACAAATGGGTTACTTTGCTAGATCGTGTTTTGTGTAGGTAAATTCACAAAAGGTTAAACGGTTAGCAAAGGGTTAAAAGAATGATGACAGGGACCAAGTTTGACATCGAGAAATTCGATGGGATGAATGACTTCGGGTTATGGCAGGTAAGGATGAAGGCTTTGCTGGGACAGGAAAGGTTCAAGTATAGATGAGGGATGGGTCAAGTTTCGTGTTGGACAACATCAGGTATGTTCCGAAATTAAGGCAAAACTTAATATCGTTGGGCTCTCTTAAAAAATAATGGTTTTACCGTGAAGATGCAGTCGGGTAAGATCAAGGTTATAAAGGGTTCACTTGTGATACTATCAGGAACAAGAAGGGCTAATTGCGTATATACCCTGGACGGTCAGGCAGTGACCAAGAATACATTGAAGGGTAGGAAGCAGTTAGGAGAATATCAGACTGGGTGGAAGATCAAGACGGGTAATGTTCTTGATTCTTGTAATCAGAGGTCTACACAACAATATATGAAGAGTGGGGTCGCTAAACATTTGACTGTTGCAGGGATACAATAGCAGAATGGGTTAGTTAATGAGACAAACATGACACTCTTTGCTAAGGTACGTTGTTTTCTGATTTAGTCTAGTATGTCTAAGGTTTTTTGGGCAGATGATACAACCATGTCTACATATCTAGTGAATAGGTCACCATCATCAGCGATTGGATTTATGACACCTATAGATATGTTGGGGGTTTTTGGTTGGCTTGCTAGTATTAAGCAAGGGATACTTGAACCGGTTAAGGTCAAATGCATATTCTTAGGACACCATAAAGGTACAGTGGGTACTAAGCTTTGTAGGTTTGATGATGTTACTTCAATGGTAGTGCTTTACAGGAATATGGGTTTCAATGAAAGTAGAGAATACAAGAAAACTTTCATTGGTTCTAGTGTAAGTACGGGTTCAATGCAGGTGTTTCAAGGAGTTGAGTATGAGGTGGAACTACAGGACAATCATACATTTGAGGTGGAACCTCATGGGAATGTCGATCATGTAGTTGGTTCACAGGAAGTACAAACTCAGGATTTGATATACTATCATCCAGCACGTGATAGGGAGCAACACTCAACATATGAACTATTTAGTTATAGAGAAGACAGTAATGAGGCTGCTTTTGCAGTTGCTGCAGTGGAGAAGATATATGCACATGAGTCATTGACATTCAATAATACAGTTGCTTGTGAGGTGATTTCCAAGTGGAAGGCTGGATTGAAAGATGATATGGATGCTCGGTCAGATGTGTATGTGCTCAGCAACGATTACAAGAAATGCAGTGATGACAACGATGGCTATTACTGGGAGTATACACCAGGTATGTTCATACATCTATTTCTCTATATAGATGATATGGTTTTTCTTGCAGATGCAAGGCTAAGATCTTGGCTACCAAGGGTTTGCTGGATAAAGCAAAGGGAAATGTACTTGGTATGGAGATCGTCAAGGATCAAAGTGGTAATACTCTAAGGGTGTCACAGTCCAGGTTTTACAACGGAAAGTTGGTACAGACTTTGTTGGAGGGACACTGCATACTGTCATTAGAGGGTAGTCTATCAGGGGATTGTGATGTGGAAAAGAATGGTAAGTGGTCATGTATATATGCGGTTGGAAGCCAGGAGTATCAAATGGTCTGCACGAGACTTGACATAGCATCTGCAGATGTGGGTATGTTGGATAAGTTTGATCGTGGATTACAGACAGACGTACAGGTTTTTGTGGATTTTGACTACGCCATGGGTAGATCAATCACAAAGTACGGGTTGATGATACAAGGATGTACAGGAAGCTGAGAAGCTATGAGGCTACACATGATGGCTTTGTCAACAACTGAAGCGGGGTATATGACACTTACGGAGGCTGCAAAGGAGGCTATTTGGCTAAAGGGACTCGCAATAGAGTCAGGATTCGAGCTAAAGATAGTAGTGGGTATTGCTACAAGTGCATTATCAAAGGCTATCCCTGGTTCGAGGTTCCAGCACTAGTTGAAGCTGTTGCGTATCGAAGATTTCTAATATGATACTAAGGTGGAAATTGTTATATAAATTAGTATACATATTAGATTGTTTAGGGGGTTTAGTGAAACTTTAGCCCAAGTTTAGCCCAATTAGGGAATTTATAGGTCGGTTATATATAATTTATATATACATACGATGTCTTCATCCAAGGCATTCAATAAGTCGACTGGTTTATCTCCTTCATAGCAGCTAGGGTTTCAACTCCTTTGAGAGTTGGTTTTCTTTCCCCCCCATCTCTACAATAAAGAGGTGGGGGGGGGGGGGTTGTACATGCTATCTTTTCTTTCTTAATCAGTAAACGATTGGTTAAGGGTATTCTCTTGTGCGGTTTTACTTCTATTGTCGACATATATATATTGTGCTTGCTTGTTCGTCTTCGGTTTATCGAGTTATCCGCTCTCTAGATTTCCGGGTTGTTGTAGGTTTTACAACAATTTAAAATTTTACTAGATTAATATTTGCATAAAACTACGGTGTATAACGGCAAAACGCTTAACACTACAAGATAATAGACTTTTAGTGACAGAGTTTTTAATGACACAAATTTTTTTCACTAAATCCAATCTTTTAGTGACACTTTTTAAAAAGTGCAGTGTAAGCCAAAACCTAAAATTTTGAGATTTGATGACACTTTTTATAAACAAAATGTGTCACCAAAGGCAAAAAAAACATTCCCTCACACTATTTTAGTGTCATTATAAATAGATTTTTACCAAATGGACTTCTACTTACACTTTTTTAAGTGTGTGGGAGAAGCAAATAAATCTTTTAGTGACATTTTTTTATACTTTTGATGACACTTTTTTTACTTTTAGTGACACTTTTTTTTGACACTTTTTCTATATGTCATTAAAAGACAAAATTTTAACCAATATATCACTATGAATATTTGCCGCTATATAATATCTCGCTACTGTGCACAAGTAGTCGTCTAGTATATCAAATTAACCTTATACTTTAGTTTTAACCAAGCCGTATACATTTCCTTGCATAGGCACATTTGCAAACTTACTTTTTGGTATCGTGGTAATTTTTTTATGTTGATAACTGATATTGAACATGAGTTAACTCTTTTAAATTATAAGAAGAACTTCATTTTTTATGTTTGGAATTATAACTAAAATACAAATATAAAAGGACACTCTAATCTAACATAGAACTCATCTTGGTTACATAGAAATTGTAAACTGCATGTGACAAATGGATATGACAGAATCTGATTGCTATTTATAGTATTATAATTATAGAGATCTAGAAATATAAATAAGCTAGAGGTATAATATTATGTGCATCATTTTTTCAGACCTATCTAGCAATACTAGTTTGGTTTTCTTACAATTGTCCTGTGTGGACAGATTGAATTTCAAATCCAATCAGTTCCTGGTTCTCTATAGTTTCTCTGGACCTCTGGCTCCTTGCTAGAAGTCTTGATATATAAGTTCCGCAGTTCAAAAAATTTACAAGTTTATCAAACATTCGACGGGATATCCGTTTGCAAGATGGGTTCTGGCGGACGTGCGACCGAGGAAAGTAACTCTGATCGTGAAGTTGTCAAGCGAGCCCCGTCGTCTAAAGCACCATTCGCTCTCAGCGATATAAAGAAAGCCATACCGCCACACTGCTTTAATCGTTCCTTGCTTCGATCTTCATCCTACCTTTTCTTTGATCTCTTCATATCTTTCTTGCTTTACTTTGTCGCTGGCATGTACATCCCTCGCCTTCCAACCTCCCTTTCGTACGTGGCATGGCCTATCTATTGGATCCTTCAAGGTTGTGTCCAGATGGGTTTGTGGGTTATTGGACATGAGTGTGGCCACCATGCATTTAGTGACTACCCATGGTTAAATGACACTATCGGTTACTTTATACACACTGGTTTACTTGCTCCGTATTTCTCTTGGAAATACAGTCACCGTCGTCACCATTCAAACACTAATTCCCTAGAACATGACGAAAATTTTATCCCCAAAAAAAAGTCTGGCTTAAATTCTTTCGCTAGACTTCTCAACACCCCACCAGGCCGTCTCCTTAGGCTTGTGACTTTATTTAACGTTGGCTGGCTCTTGTACATCTGTTTCAATGCTTCGGGCCAAAAGTATGAGAAATCTGCCAATCACTTTAATCCATATAGTCCTATTTATAATGACAGTGAGCGGTTCCAAATACTCCTAACTGATATCGGACTTCTAGTAGCAGGTTACGGGCTTTATAATTTGGGTATGGCACAAAGGTTCACCTGGCTAGTGTTGGTCTACTTTGCTCCTTTGGTTATCGTTTATGGGTTATTGGCCGTCATAACTTGGTTGCATCACACTCACAGGTCAATACCACATTATGACTCCACCGAGTGGACCTGGTTGAGGGGAGCATTGTCAACAATCGATAGAGATTATGGCGTTTTGAACGTTATTCTTAATCACATAACCGACACGCATGTGGTCCACCATTTGTTTTTGACAATTCCTCATTATCATGCTGTAGAAGCAACAAAAGCAATCAAACCAATATTAGGAGAATACTATCAGTTTGATGACACCCCAGTAATCAAAGCAATGTGGAGAGAAGCAACTGAGTGCTTCTTTGTTGAGGCTGATGAAGATAAAGATGGTGTCTACTGGTTCACTAATAAGACGTAAAAATTCTTATTATGTTTTAGATTTTTCTTTTTACCGTGAATAATGCACACATGAACCATACGTGCGCCATTAGGTACGCCTTTGCATTGTTAATACCTATTGGCCTATGCATTGTTAATATGTGTATGCGTCTGAATGTCATTTACTGTAATCTCAATGTCATAATTATCAGATTTATGATTGGCTTCTTGTATTCTGTTTTGATTGCCAGTTAAGGTGCAGTTAGCTCTGCAAACACATTGGGCCTGTTTGGTGGCAAGCTTTTTTTTTAGCTTTTTAGTGCCGGCTTTTGACTAAACGAGAAAAGTTCCGTAAGAAACATGGTCCAAAAAAAGAACAAACCAGTTCATCATGGCCATCTATTTCCAAACAGATCCAACCGTCTATTTTATCTTCATTCATTTCAAAACACTTTCCCCTAATACACTTATGTTATAAACACACACACACCCACCCACCCACCCACCAACCACCGTTGTCGCACCCCACCGCCGCAACACCGCCATCTCACCCCACCGTTGTCATCCACCATCATCGATCGCACCCCACCGTTGTCATCCACCACCTGTTACAAACACACACACTCCAAATAAAACCCCAATCAAACCGCACCGCCGCAACACCGCCGTGGTTAACGGTCGCGATCCGCCACTCTTCGCCGTAGTCGAGCACCTCCGCCATGTGAATACAACATCGATCTGGTATGCATCAACCTCACATCACCATCAAATCATCATCGGTTGCACACACCCACCAACTGTTTGATATAATGTCTCAACAAAAAATTGTAACCTGGAACTTGATGAGAGATGAGGGAGGTGATTTCGAAAGTTGGGTTGGTGGATTTCAAAAGTTGTTGGAGTGTGATAAGGGAGAATGAGATTTCAAAATTGTTAGAGTGGAATAATGCTTTATTGGAGGTGATATCGAAAGTTGGGCTGGTGGATTTGATGGTTGTGAGGATGAGAGATGAGGGAGAATGGGTTGGAGTATGATAAGTTTACGTTGGCGTCGGTTAGTAAAGAAGTATGATAAGGCGCCTATTGTTATTGAGAAGGATAATCCAAAGGTTAAGCCGGCTGTTGTGAAGGAAAAGCCGGCTGATGTTACGAGTAAGGTTTCTAAGGGCAAGGAGTTGGATGTTTTAAAGTATAAGCGTAAGATTGAGAAGGAATCTAATGCATTGGATAATCCAAATGAGAGTGATAAAGGGCCGGTAGTAAGGGTTTAAAACCTGTTCATGGTGAAACAGTTCAGTTTCGGTAGTTTAGTGGTAGTTTTTATGGTACTTAGTTTGTTGATGGTAGAACAATCTTAGTTTTTATGGTATTAATAATATCAGTTTTAGTGTCTTTGGAATCTATGTTTTTTTGCTTTTTTTTCAAGTATGTCTCGATGTCTTTATGAATCACATGTGATTTAAGCTAGAATCACAAGAGATTCAGCTAGAATCACAAGAGATTCAGCTAGAATCACAAGTGAGATTTAAGCAGAATCACATGTGATTTCACCTGAATCACATGTGATTTCACTTGAATCACATATGATTTTTAATTATTTTTTTTGTCAATTATCAAACGTTGTACAAATCACATGTTATTCGTACTGAGTTTTATTTACCATGTACATGTGAATCACATGAGATTCAGAGTGAATCACATGAGATTCAGAGTGAATCACATAAGATTCAGAGTGAATCAAATGAGATTCAGAGTGAATCAAATGAGATTTAGAGTGAATCACATGTAAATCACATGGAAATGCAAAGGTATAGTCGATCACTGTGATTCATGAGAATCACATGTGATTCTGGAGAATCACATGTGATTCTGGTGAATCATATGTGATTCATTCCTCCTTGAAGGAAAACCAAACCTGATGTGGTGAAGGCGCCGGTTGCTAAGGCCAAGGCTGATGTTGTGAAGGCGTCGGTTTCCAAGGACAATCACATGGGATTCAAGATGAATTACATGGAGGGCCAATAATTAAATGAGATTACATGTGATTGCAGAAGAATCGCATAGGATTCAAGATGAATTACATGTGATTTACATGAATCGCAAGGGATTCCAGATGAATTACATGCGATTTTGATGAATTACAAGTCATTTTCATACACAACATTTGATCAAGTAACTAACAAACATATTTTATTAAGAAAATCACACACTATCAAATATTATTGTTATTAATATATTAAAATAAAGAATTCATAAATATAAAAGTATTCTGAATCTCATGTGATCCTTCAAAGAATCTCATGTGATTTTGTAAAAAATCTCA
>BQNB010056716.1:0-37500 GCA_026074375.1 Tanacetum coccineum
TTTACTTTTCCTTTATTAAGGGATAAATACATTTAATTACCCATTAATTAAAAAGCCTTATTTGTTAATTATTTATAACAAACTAATTAACGACCGTTAGTGTTTCATCATTGATTTATATATTAATATAAATAATAAATATACAATTATATTATTATAAACATCAATAGAATGATATCTAAGTGTAAACGTGTGTGACCCCGTAGGCTCACGTATTTCCAGCTGTATAACATGAGCACAAACCGACAAATTCTCCAACAAATTCTTGCTAGCTTCTCCATTTTGTAGTCTTCACGGATAGTACTTTGGCTCGGATACCATATAAAACCTCAAAGGGCATTGTATTATTGTAATTGTAATTGTGTTTTGTACATTAGATTGTATATGTTGATGCGGTGTCTTGCAAAACTGATAAAGTTTAACAATCCTCCTAGGCATAGTACCTAATCGTTGTGGTGTAGTATAGGCAAGACTCGAGGGATTGATCATTCTCTAGGGGAATAATGAGGTAGGTTCGAATTGTATGTCACTAAGATCTAAAAGTTGAGAGAAGAGTATTTTTGTGATTTTTATATTTTATGAAAGGAGGTAAAATCTCAGGTTTTGAAGGAGGGGTTTTAAACTAAACTATAAATAATCTAAATCTAATCTAATTATGCAAGAAAAGTAAAATTGGCAAGAACTCTAATAGGTAAACAAATGTGCTCACTTAATCATGCATTACTCCCTAGTTGATTCCTTTAATCCATTGCCTGTCACCCTCGTTAGTGTAATGTGTAAGGATTCCCTTTATCCAATTGCAAATTGGTCAGTTTCGCGTCTACATAATCACCTAAGTAGGTAGCTCCTATCTAATGCCTTCCCACTCAATAGTTAAAGCACGCATAATAAACACTTAATTAATATCTTCCCAAACATGAGGGTTTCACATAGTTCTAATTGCGTTTCACTAGACGTTTATGCTAATGTAATGTCTTATAGCTAGTTTCCTAATGCCTAACGCGCACACCACTAACAAGAAGCAACAAATTAGAGTTCACAAACTAAGTTTCATGCAATCATAATGTCACACCCCCAGACGAGGCCTGGACGGAATACGTGTCCGAAGGCGTGATGTCATAATATTTTGAACACAAGGCACGAGAGAATGACCTCTAATGGACGTTTTAAAAATCATAACTCGTTGAATTATTTAAAAAAATAGATAAGTTTTACAAGATTAAAAAGAAATTAAACATTTGCGAAAGCATAAGTAAAATGTAGCGGAAGCATAATTTAGTTTTAAAAGATAGTGGAATCGAAATTTATGTTTTCAAAAGACAACGAGTATGATAATTTGATAAGTCTTGAAATAGGGTATCATATTGCACGTAGACTCCACATAGCACATCAGAGAAGTCCAAAGCTAAATACCTGAGAAAAAAAACACAAACTTTAACATTTTTAACATCAAATTTTGTATCACTTTTTTTGAGTTTATAAGCTTTAAAAAAATACACTTTTTGCATAGATTTAACCCAGATAAACGTACACAATCAACACATATTCACCCCGTGGCGACTGATACCAACTGTAAGACTTATGATATCATTTCACTTACACATCGTATACACAATAATAATGAAGAAAGATAGGGGATATTAAGAGAAAAAGTAATGTAGAAAAGAAATGAGAGTCCTTGCAAGAGTGTGTGTTACAAATGAAAGAACCAACACCCTCTCCATCTAAGGAGAGGGGTATTTATACCATAAGATTAGCAGGCCTCTTAAGGCTTTCTTGGGCCGGTTGGATTTGCTACTTGGGCCGAGCTCGAGATTACTTGAGCTTAAGACCGCAACATATACAATACTAGATTAAATAACGAGCCCAATACCCGTAACTAGCCTATCACAACATTTACTAATAAAGACGCGTAGTTTTCCTTATCTACTCATATTTTTGAGGCTAACAAGGTTTATCTCTAAATCTTACCTTGTTTGGTTGATGAAGCACTTAAGGTGCTAGACCTGATAACTTTGTGAGTAGTGAAATAGGTGGCGAAGGATGGTGATGACAATGCATGCAACTAACAATGTATGCTTATTAATAAAGTGGTGACGATGATTATGCATGTATGAATGATGTGTCATTGTGTGGTGTATATTTTATTTATTCAAGTTTTAAATTTATATTTTGCCGACTAAACAAAAAACAACACTTTAACGGGCAGTGTACCCGATCGGTAGTAGTTTCGTGGTAAGTAGGGTGTCGAACACTTGAAGTAAGGTTAAATCTATCAATTTAATTAATATCTTGGTTATCTATTCTATGTTAATTCTATTCTATTCTAAACCTATGTTAAACCTATGTCAGTCTAAATCCTAATTCTAACAGGAAAATAAGGGTTTTCAGCCTGAGAGACTGGCACGGTTTGGTTGGTGACTACAATCAATTCAAGGCACTGTTACCCACGTAAGCTAATTAACAAAAGATAAAAGAGCGGTCGAACCTTATATAAGAAAACTGTATTAACCATTATTAATCCGATTAGAAAGTTGGTTTGTTTATTAAGTGCAATGATTTCTTCTCTCGAGGTGGCATATCATTCTTAAGACTTAGGCGTTACATCATCCTAAGACCTAGACACAGACTTAGAAGGACAATATTTGTGTAACTATAATTCTAGATGTATAAATCACTATATGGAGAGCTATCCCAGACTCTAGATCTACTTGGTCCGCTTCACTAGATCCAGTTGAATGATAGGTCGCATACAAAAGCGCGTAAACAAGTATAAATTGATAAACATAAACAAGCATTCAACGATAAATCAAGAAATCAAGATAAACAAATACCAAACTTTCAAATCTTCATAACAATGGCTAATACCCGAAGGTATTAGCCTTCAAACGTCATAATAAATACAAGAGCAATAATTTAGCCAAGGTAAACTAACCGAGTTAACGAATGATACCAAAAACTAAACGATTACTAAAGTATATGGAATTACACGTTGTCTCCTATGGAATTGATAACGTTGCTCGACCTCTTCTGCTCTTTTTCTCCTTTGAAAATCGACTTTTATGGTTTAGGTATCGAGAATATGATTTAGCACACTGAAAACTCATTTTTGAGTTTTCTATTTATAAGGTCTGGAAGTCGGTTGGATACGGCATATCCAAGTGTTGGATACGGCGTATTGGGGATTTCTTGGAGTAGGGACCACGCTTGATATCTTCCAGAATATTTAAATACTATATCTTGAATACGACGTATTGAGTCTCTCTGGATATGTCGTATTGATCTTTATCCTTCTGTGGTCTTTGGTGAGTGCAGGCACGGATACACCGTATCTTCATTGATGGATATGGCGTATTGATCTTCATAATAGTAATCTTTAAAATATATTCATTTAAGCTCCAGAATGCGCGCCTTTTGCTAACTTTCACCAATTACTCCATAATTACTACAATTCTCAAATATAAACGATTAAGTAACAATTCTTTGCAATAACTATACAAAATGGGTTAATAACATAGGATAAATGATGCTATAAAATAGACGTTATTTGATGTCATCAGGGTACTTCACACTAGGGTCTCAAAATGTCAACATTTCTACGGGTTTGCTGCCAACACGTCTTTGTCAAAGGATGTCTACTCCGAGAAAAGAATCATTACGGTTACCAGACTTATGATTATGAAGAAGTATGACTACGGTCACTTGGAAGAGATTGAAGTTCGTCGAGAGGATCAGAAGTTATACAAGTTTAGAGAAGGTGATTTCCCATCGACTTTGCCTGCAAGACATAGAAGACATGTTACTTCTACTTGTTCAAAAGAAGCTGACCAATCTCACAATCGACGAACAACATGACTTGAATGTGGCATTACGTATGTTCACCAGACGGATTGTCATTCAAAGGCCGGTGGAATATCTTCAATTAGGTGTTGAAAGTTACCAAAAGAAGCTCAACCTTACCAAGCCAGACACATTCATGTCAAATCTTAGAAATAGGACCGCATACACTGCATATTTAGACCCTAAAGGAGTGATATATAAAGACCTAAACAACAGTTGTAGATTGATGTGCACTGATGAACTCCATAAATTCAGTGATGGCACGCTCGATGATGTTCGGCCTACTCTTAATGATATTGCTAAAGGAATAAGGATGAAATATCTGCCAAAGAGGAAATGGAGTGGTTTAGAAAAATGAAGGGCTCGGGTTATGGTTCAAGATATTGACAAGCAGCTTTATGAGAGGAGGTTGATGCGGAATTTAGAGAAGTTCATTGGTGGAAGAGAATACAGGAATGACCTCAGGCTGCTGGAACGGACAATATGATTATGTCAGATTGTGTCCTATCTTATTTTAGGTCCATCTCTCATATATAATAATTCTTGTGAATATGTAAATAAATAGCGTAGACTATAATTAGGCATATATATAGTGTTTGAGTACGAATTTTCAAGAATTTCTTAGTAAATTCAAAAAATTTCAAATTAACGTACTCAAACACCATATTATCCCCTTATAATTTGAGGGGGAGCATTAAAATGTTCTAATAATCAGCTTGTTAATAATTAGACATCTTTTTCAATCGAAACCATGAATATTTGAATCAATTGATATCCAAAATATCAAGAGATTTGACATTTTTGATAAAGGAAGAAGATGTGATTAAAATATATGATTAAAGATGTGAATTTTAATATCTTTAGTGTACGCTACCCCATATATGTAATAAACTCTTTCGATTAATCGATGCACATATGAAGGGGGAGCAAATGGTTACGTGTTGGCTGAAATGTGGAAGTACCAAAGACTGACCATTTAAATTACTGTATTGGAGTTATAAGGTGGTTAAGCTTAGGTATCCATTCCCATGATCCAGCCAGAACCGGAGGGATCTACCCAGGGATATTCCACTAGATAGTGTAGAAGTCCTTAGGTATGAAAAAGGAGTAAAGTAAGATTAAGGGAAAAGTGCCGACTGAGATGGAGCTAGTACTGGAACAAACCTAACAAGGTACTAGTTATGAAGTCTCGGTAAGTGCTGAAGGGTGATGTGTTTCAAAAGCTTTAAATTTATAAGACTGAAAATGTCGGATAATTATATGGAAACACACGGGTAAAAGTGTAACCCACATATGCAGTATAATCTTTTTAGGTAAGACCAGGTCGTCCACAGGGATTAGAGTAGTGTTCAAATAATCATAAAGAAAATAGAATTTAACAATTTTGAAAATAATTTTTTACTTGACCAATGATAAAAAGTATGACTACTCGGATAGTTGAAAAATAACTTATAAGTGTTGGAAATGATTTGACCTCGAAGATGGGGTATTAATTTATAAAGATGATTTCTCGTCAAAAAATGTTTTCACAAATCAACTTGTTAACTTAAGACTTATATTTAGTTAACCAGACTAAATGTGTCACTCAAATAATCCAGTTACTATTATATCAAAGCTTATTTTGTTTATCAATTTAAGAAAGTGGATTTCTTGGCACAGACGTTAAAGACCATAGACAAATCTTTAAAACCACATAGATCATAACGGGTCTTTCGACCAATACCGATATGATTATATAATCTAAGTTGATAAGCAAAAATAGATAAGATGGGATATAATAGGGTTGCAACATAAGCTTAAGATTAAAGCGGTCAAGATCATACCAGACACTTATTCATTATCGTAACTTCACCGAGTAGTCATGAGAGATTTAGCCTCTCATGGATAAGGAGTTCATAACAAAAGTACTCATTACATAAATTTCCATTATTTCAATAACAAGGTAAGAAAACTTCTTCGTTCTTGATTGTTAGATCTTTTTCTTCAATGGAAAAGGTATTTTTTGGTGTTTTGGTGAAAGAGGAAAGGTATGTGTGTGTAGAATGAGATAGGTAGTGGGAAATTGGTGTGAGAGGAATGATTTGTTTGAGAAATTTTGTCTCAATTTATAGGCAAAATTTGTTGAATAGTGCGGCGCACTTACAAATAAGTACGGCGGACTTGGTGAGTTAATGCGATAGCATTTAATGACTTTGACTGGAAGTGCGGCGCACTTACAAATAAGTGCGGCGATTTGAAGAGTTAATGCAGGTGCATTTAATGGACTTTAATTCTTCAATCTTTGGGAAAATGTGCGGCGCACAATATTGTAAGTGCGGCGGTGTTTGAACTTCAGAGGGAAGTGCGGCGCATAATGTAACAAGTGCGGCGGACTTCTTGAATTTTGGCTAGAAATCTTTCTTTTCTTGTATTTGCCTCCCAAAGTGTATAGATTCTTGAGCTTGGGTCTTTAGAGTCTTCAAGTGAACCTATAAGCAATTTAAGCTTAATTAAGTATCGAAAGTTCACGAGAAATGATCAAATATATATAAATAACACCATAGAAAACATGTATAATTTGGGCGTTATCAAATCCCTCCACACTTAGCTTATTGCTTGCCCTCAAGCAATGGAAGCGAGAAATTAAAATCATTTATCGTGACGTGGAGAAATTTTGATTTTTTATAAGAGATTGCATTTTAGATAACTTTTCAGGCATAGACATATAACATAACACCTTAGATAGGGATATTGTTTGATTTTAAAATTCACTCAGCCACTCAAATAGGGTTTAGATATGATTTTGTGAAGAACACTCAATTTGCACAGACATAATCTAGACAGCTGCCATATGCTTGTACTTAACACATAAACCTGACCGAAGGGCGGAACTTGGGTACTAGAGAGGATTTAATCTTCATGCGCCAAACATAAGCCTTTATTTCTTCGAAAGATTATAACACATATATATAACTTTTCTTCTTTTTTTCATACCAAACACTTAGGCTTGGCACAGGACTTCTTCAATCAATTTTCAGATACTTCAGCAACATAGCATTTAAGGAATCGCTTGCAATAACATAGACTTGCGGGATACATTACATGTGATAGGCTTCGGTCTAGTAAATGATGATTAAGCACAAGTTCTAGAGCTTCTGAATTACCAGCTCTCTCAAATATAATTATCAACCAATACCAATGTTCCAGAAAAGGCGACAAAGACCATACATACACATCCGTAACGACAGAATAGACATATATGACTGCAATCAAACCTTAACTTGAACAAGCTAAAGGCATCAATTATCTTAGGTACCAAAGATGTATACCCGAATATTCTAAAGGCTTAGATTTCTCGCAATTTTGGTGGATTGGGGCATGCTAGCTATAATGTCAATCCGGTTAGATTTGCCTTACTAAGAGCATTTTTTACTTTTGAAAGGATATATAATTAAGATTTTTCATGAAATATCAGCTAGAAAAATTTTAACAGGGCAAACATAGAGGGATATAATTAATTTTTCCTATTTGTCTTCCCTCCACACTTAAGTTGAACATTACCCTCAATGTGATAACTGATAATAGAGATAAAATAGGGAAAATTAAGGGAAAACGATACTTCCCAGGGCATAGAGAAATGCATAGCTGAGGTAGAGCTATCTTGAGCATACGTCGTAATTTTCCATATCTTCGAGCTAAATTACCTGCATAAGAGTAAATATACAAAAGCATACAAAAAGAAAATATTTTTGTTTTTTTTAGAAAATAAATAATATTAGTAGAAGAATGGAGGAGGAACTCCTCCACACTTAAGTGAAAGCACGGGTTGCCTCCCGAGAAGCGCTTAATTTTTTAAGAGAGTCATTAGCTAGACTCGTATTTTGGGAGTCGTTAGTTTAGGAAAAAGGGAGTGACTGCTTCCCTTGGGTCATTGTCTTCTTTGTGATATAGTTTAAGTCGATGGCCATTGACTATGAACGTCTTTCTATCTTTTCCATAAAGTTTAACATATCCAGATGGGTATTGATGTTTCACTATATAAGGACCTAACCATCGGGATATGAGTTTCGGTTGTTTAAATTTGTACTTTGAGTGAAATAGCAGGACTTTATTTCCTTGTTTGAATTCCTTTCTCATTCTTAATTTTCTGTCATGCCACACTTTGGTTCTTTCCTTGTATAGACGAGAGTTTTCATAAGCTTCATCTAACTCGTGTAACTGAAACATTCTTTTCTCGCCAGCAACGATTAGACCAGGGTTACAATTTTTCAGTGCCCAGTATGCACGGTGTTCAATTTCAAATGGTAAGTGGCAGTTTTTTCCATATATTAGTTTGTATGGTGTTGTACCGGTAGGTGTTTTGTAAGCAGTGCGAAAAGCCCACAGAGCGTCATCAAGTTTTCTTGACCAAATAGCAGGATTGTCTTTCGTTTTCCAAGTAAAGGCTTGCTTGTGCTTTTTAAGAATTTGTTTTTCTTTTCTTTGGATAGTTGAGATGATATGATAACAGGAAGAAAAGAGGGTTCTTCCAGGAATACGTATTCCAGATTATCAGGAAGAGATTTAAGTTCGAGATCCGTATGAGGTTCTTCAAGAGATGTTTTGATCTTATAATCGGTATTGATGGTGATTTTTTCGAATGGTGGTTCTTCGGTGTCGGATTCAGAGTCAGAGTTTTCATCGGTGGTCATTGCTATAAATTCATTAAATTCAGCTAGAATGTATTCAAACTTATATGATTTTAGGAATGGTCCCATAAAGTCGATACCCCATATATAAAATTTTTCACATACTTGAATGTTGTTTAAGCGCATCTCATCACATTTTGATATATTTCCGGTCCTTTGACATGCTTCACATAAGCGGACTAGAGTATGAGCTTCTTTGATGATTGTTGGCCAGTAAAATCCTGAATCAAGGACTTTTTAGCAGTTATGTTTGGTCCATAATGTCCACCTGTTGGTCCGTGGTGACATTGATCTAAAATGGTTCGGGTTTCTGGTCCAGATATACAACGTCTGATCATACCGTCAGAACATACTTTGAAGAGATAAGGTTCCTCCCAAAATTAGTGTTTGAGGTCAGAGAAGAATTTGTTCTTTTGTTGATATGTCATTCCTTTTGGTATAATATTACCGTAATACGTTAGATTTTGTGCAAAGTCTGCGAACCATGGTTCATTAATTTTGATTTCCATAAGAGTTTCTCTGGGAAAGTTATCATCTACTTCACTATCATCGCTTGTTTCATCATTTTTGATTCGAGATAAATGGATCGGCTGCAACATTTTTAGTTCCTTTTCTGTCTTTGATTTCTATGTAAATTCTTGCAGAGTATAAAATCCCTCGATTAATGCGTGGCTTAACATACTTGCTTTTGAAATAAGTGCTTTAAGCTGAATGATCAGCGTGAACAATAGTTTTTGAGAGAAAAAGATAGGATCTGAATTTGTCAAATGCAAAAACTACAGCCATAAGTTCTTTTTCGGTTATAATGTATTTTTGTGGAGCGGAATTAAAGGTTTTGCTTGCGAAGTAGATTGGGTGAAAGTTTTTACCATCTTTTTGACCTAAGATGGCTCCTATAGCGAAATCACTTGCATCACACATAAGTTTAAATGAAAGATTCCAGTTTGAGCTTACGATCACAAGAGCACATGTGAGTTTCTCTTTCAATGATTCGAAATCTTTTTGACATTCACCATTGAACTCAAATGGAGTGTCTTTTTCGAGCAGTTTAGTTAGAGGTCGAGTAATTTTTGAGAAGTCTTTAATAAAATGTCGGTAAAAAACGGCATGTCCGAGAAAGCTTCTAACATCTTTGATATTAGTAGGGGGTGGAAGTTTCGAGATTACATCGATCTTTGCTTTTTCAACTTCAAGTTCTGTATTAGACACCTTGTGTCCGAGCACAATTCCTTCTTTGACCATGAAGTGACATTTTCCAAGTTTAAGACGAGTTGAAACGTCTTTCACGTTGGAGATTTATAGAGAATATTAAGGCATGTGTCGAAAGAGATTTCAAAGACGGAGAAAAATCGTCCATGAATACTTCCGCACGGATTCTTCGATATATCATGAAAGATTGCCAAAACATACATCTTTAAATGTGGCAGGGCATTTAAATAGACCGAAAGGCATTCGCCTATAAGCGTATGTTCTGAAAGGACAAGTGAATGTTGTTTTTTCTTGATCATTAGGATCGATAGGAATTTGAAAATACCCGAAAAACCATCGAGGAAACAGAAATATTTATTTCCCGCGAGTCTTTCTAGCATTTTACTTTGAGTGAAATAGCAGGACTTTATTTCCTTGTTTGAATTCCTTTCTCATTCTTAATTTTTTGTCATGCCAAACTTTGGTTCTTTCCTTGTATAGACGAGAGTTTTCATAAGCTTGGTGTCTAAGTTCATCTAACTCGTGTAACTGAAACATTCTTTTCTCACCAGCAACGATTAGATCTGGGTTACAATTTTTCAGTGCCCAGTATGCACGGTGTTCAATTTCAAATGGTAAGTGGCAGTTTTTTCCATATATTAGTTTGTATGGTGTAGTACCGGTAGGTGTTTTGTAAGCAGTGCGAAAAGCCCACAGAGCATCATCAAGTTTTCTTGACCAAATAGCAGGATTGTCTTTTGTTTTCCAAGCAAAGGCTTGCTTGTGCTTTTTAAGAACAGATATGAGTTTGTTTTTCTTTTCTTTGGATAGTTGAGATGATATGATAACAGGAAGAAAAGAGGGTTCTTCCAGGAATACATATTCTAGATTATCAGGAAGAGGTTTAAGTTCGAGATCCGTAGGAGGCTCTTCAAGAGATGTTTTGATCTTATAATCGGTATTGATGGTGATTTTTTCAAATGGTGGATCTTCGGTAGCTTGAGCTTCGGCCCATTTAGATACGTAATCAACAACGACTAGAATGTATTCAAACTTATATGATTTTGGGAATGGTCCCATAAAGTCGATACCCCATATGTCAAAAATTTCACATACTTGAATGTTGTTTAAGGGCATTTCATCACGTTTTGATATATTTCCGGTCCTTTGACATGCTTCACATAAGCGGACTAGAGTATGAGCTTCTTTGATGATTGTTGGCCAGTAAAATCCTGAATCAAGGACTTTTTTAGCAGTTATGTTTGGTCTATAATGTCCACATGTTGGTCCATGGTGACATTAAAATAGTTCAGGTTTCTGGTCTAGATATACAACGTCTGATCATACCGTCAGAGCATACTTTGAAGAGATAAGGTTCCTCCAAAAGTAGTGTTTGAGATCAGAGAAGAATTTTTTTTTGTTGATATGTCATTCCCTTTGGTATAATATTACCGACTAGGTAGTTTGCAAAGTCTGCGAACCATGGTTCATTAATGTTGATTTCCATAAGAGTTTCTCCGGGAAAGTTATCATCTACTTCACTATCATCGCTTGTTTCATCATTTTTGATTCGGGATAAGTGATCGGCTGCAACATTTTCTGTTCCTTTTCTATCTTTGATTTCTATGTCAAATTCTTGCAGAAGTAAAATCCATCGAATAAGGCGTGGCTTAGCATCTTGCTTTTTAAATAAGTGCTTTAGAGCTGAATGATCAGTGTGAACAATAGTTTTTGAGAGAATAAGATAGGATCTGAATTTGTCAAATGCAAAAACTACAGCCATAAGTTCTTTTTCGGTTACGGTGTATTTTTGTTGAGCGGAATTAAGGGTTTTGCTTGCGAAGTAGATTGGGTGAAAAATTTTACCATCTTTTTGACCTAAGACGGCTCCTATAGCGAAATCACTTGCATCACACATAAGTTTAAATGGAAGATTCCAGTTTGGGCTTACGATCACAGGAGCACATGTGAGTTTCTCTTTCAATGATTCGAAAGCTTTTTGACATTCACCATTGAACTCAAATGGAGTGTTTTTTTGAGCAGTTTAGTTAGAGGTCGACCAATTTTTGAGAAGTCTTTAATAAAACGTCGGTAAAAACCGGCATGTCCTAGAAAGCTTCTAACACCTTTGATATTAGTAGGGGTGAAAGTTTCGAGATTACATCGATCTTTGCTTTGTCAATTTCAAGTCTTGTACTAGACATCTTGTGTCTGAGCACAATTCCTTCTTTGACCATGAAGTGACATTTTTCCCTGTTTAAGACGAGATGAGCGTCTTTACAACGTTGGAGCATTTTATCGAGATTATTAAGGCATGTGTCAAAAGAGTTTCCGAAGACGGAGAAATCGTCCATGAATACTTCGACGGATTCTTCGATCATATCGTGAAAGATTGCCAACATACATCTTTGAAATGTGGCAGGAGCATTACATAGACCGAAAGGCATTCGCCTATAAGCGTATGTTCCGAAAGGACAAGTGAATGTTGTTTTTTCTTGATCATTAGGATCGATAGGAATTTGAAAATACCCAGAAAAACCATCGAGGAAACAGAAATATTTATTTCCTGCGAGTCTTTCTAGCATTTGATCCATAAAAGGTAAGGGAAAATGATCTTTTGCGGTTGCTTCATTGAGTTTACGATAATCGATGCATACTCGCCAACCCGTAATGGTTCTTGTTGGAACAAGTTCATCATTTTCGTTGGTGACAACTGTAATACCACCTTTCTTTGGTACACAGTGGATAGGACTAACCTAAGGACTATCGGCAATTGGATAAATTATACCGGTATCCAGGAGTTTTACGATTTCTTTTTTAACAACTTCTTGCATGTTTGGATTTAACCTTCTCTGTTTTTGGACAACGGGTTTCTTATCATCCAAAAGTTGTATTTTGTGTTTGCAGAATGATGGACAAATACCAGGAATGTCTGTCATTTTCCAAGCAAAGGCTTGCTTGTGCTTTTTAAGAACAGATATGAGTTTGTTTTTCTTTTCTTTAGATAGCTGAGATGATATGATAACAGGAAGAAAAGAGAGTTCTTCCAGGAATACATATTCCAGATTATCAGGAAGAGGTTTAAGTTCGAGATCCGTAAGAGGTTCTTCAAGAGATGTTTTGATCTTATAATCGGTATTGATGGTGATTTTTTCGAATGGTGGATCTTCGGTGTCGGATTCAGAGTCAGAGTTTTCATCGGTGGTCATTGCTATGAATTCATCAAATTCAGCAAAGATTTCATCTTCGAGAAGGGTTCCTTCGATGGAATGAAGAATTTTACTACCTTCGTCTAAAAGAGCGTCAAAATCTTCTTCTAAGATTTCATCGATTACATCGATACTGAAACAGGTATCATCGTTCGAATAAGAGTGTTTCATCGCAGAATCGATATTGAAAATCATTCGTTCAGTTCCAACTCCAAGGTTGAGTTGTTTCTGTTTAACTCGAATTACTGCATTAGCAGTGTGAAGAAATGGTCGTCCCAAGATGAGTGAAACTTTACTATCTTCTTCCATTTCGAGAATAACAAAATCAGCAGGAAAGGTGAATTTACAAACATCAACGAGCATATTTTCAGCTATTCCAACATGGTATTGGAATGATCTGTCGGCTAATCTTATGCTCATTTTGGAGTTTCGAGAGATAATTTGGCATATAGCGAATATGGCATAAGGTTAATGCTAGCACCAAGGTCGGCTAAGGCATTGCAGGAGAAAGTTTTGTTAAAATTACATGGAATAAGAAAACTTCCGGGGTCTTCGAGTTTAGGTGGAACTTTGTTTTGGATCATCGCTGAACTTTCATCGCTTAAGAAAGCGGCAGAGATTTGTTCGATTTTGTGTTTGTTGTTTACGAGTTCTTTGAGAAATTTTCCATAATTAGGCATTCCGGCCAAGACATCGATAAGAGGCACATTGATTCGAACTGCGCGGATCATGTCAAGAAATTTTCCGTATTGAGCTTCCATTTTTTCTTTCCTTAGACGTTGAGGATATGGGATTTTTGGTTTGTATGGTTTGGGTAATGGAGTTTCCTTGACTGGTTTTGGATTTTGAGTTTTCGGTTGTGGTGTAGATTCTTCGTCTTCATCATCACTATCGAAGTTGATAGGAGTTTCAGAATCGTTTTGTTGATCATTTGGGTTAACTGGTGGGTTGTAAGATTTACCACTTCTTGTGAATACGACATTCACATGCTCATTGCGAGATTGTGGTGGTTGGTAAGCTTTGGAATTATGTCCTTTTGGGTTTGGTTGAGTGTTGCTAGGAAGAGATCCAGAAGGTCGACCAGATTGCTTGTCAGTAAGTCTGTCGAACTTGGTTTTAAGATTCTGAATTGACGCTTGATGATTTTTAGCTACGGTTTCAGTTGGTCTTGAGTTCCTATGATAATGGGTCTTTGACGAAAGCATTGATCGATTGCTGAGATTTCATGAAATCGTTGAATTATTTTTGAAGATCATAAGGTTTGTCATCAGTACTGGATCGATAGTTGTCTCGGTTATAACTACTTCGTTCGTTTGAACGCCAATTATCGCGATTTGAGTCTCGGTCGCGGTAATCATTGTAAAAATGAGTCTTACGAAAAGTTTGCATGAATTTAGCTTCTTCCTCTTGGGATATAGGTATATCATCTTCATCTAGTTTTGTTTTTTTAGCATGGTTTTGGAGTTCTTTATACTGAGCATCCATTTTCAGGGTCATGACATCCATTTGGGCCATAAATTGTCAGTATTGGTATTACTGCTGCTTTCATCGGCGAAAGCAACGGTTTTCTTAAGAGATGTTTTGGTTTTATGATTTTTAGCCCAGTCGAGATTGAGTAAGAATTTATCTTTGAGAAGTTGATAAGCTTGATTTAGAGTTTTATAGAGGAAAATACCACCAGCTGCGGTATTTTAAACTTCTTGGGTTATTTCACTTAGACAATGATAGAAGATTTTGATAATGTTGCCTTTGGACAGATTGTAACCATGACAGTTTCGGAGCATTTCCTTCATATGAAGCCAAGCGTCGGTTAGAGATTCGTTTTCGTGTTGAGAGAAAGCTTGGATTTCTCTAAGGAGTCGGTCAAAAAGAGCTGGGGGAAAGAAATGGCTAATGAAAGCGGTTCAAAGTTCATCCCATGTTTCGATAGTTCCTTCGTTGAGTTCATCTAACCATGTTTTTGCTTCCCCAGTAAGGGATAGGGGAAACATCATTAGGCGGATAGCTTCTTTCTCGGTATCTCTGTATTTAAACATATCGCAGATTCCGAGGAATTCATGAATGTGTTTATGAGGATCGGTTTTGGTTCTACCATCGAATTGGTTTCCTTTGACAAGGGTCAAGTGGTTACCTTTGATAGCAAATTCGTTTGCGGTTTCAAGAATAGTGATTGCTGAACCAGGTGTCGGAGCGACAACATGGTCAGCAGCCCACATGGGTTCATCATCCATTGGATCATAATTTTGAAGAATATCAAGAAAGTGACAGAAGTAGTTGATGTTAAGAACTGGCGGGTAGACAATTCTCGGGTGTTGTGGTGGATTATTTCTTTGATCGTATGGAACTCTTCTGTTTCGTCGGCGAAGTCTTCGATTCAGAGTACGTTCGGGTTCAGGTAATGGTTCAACTAGTTCAGAATTGGAAGCACGTGTATGCATCCAAGAGAGAAATTGTTTGGGTTAGTTTTCCAGAAAACTGTATGGCGATTTTTGAAAAAGAAGGGGGTTAAAGAGATTTTCTAGATTTTGACTACAGAACAACTAAGAAATCCCCGGCAGTGGCGCCAAAAACTTTGATGTGTTTCAAAATCTTTAAATTTATAAGACTGAAAATACCGGCTAATTATATGGAAACACACGGGTAAAAGTATAACCCACGTATGCAATATAATCTTTTTAGGTAAGACCAGGTCGTCCACAGGGATTAGAGTAGTGTTCAAATAATCAGAAAGAAAATAGACTTTAACAATTTTGAAAATAATTTTTACTTTACCAATGATAAAAAGTATGACTACTCGGATAGTTGAAAAATAACTTATAAGTGTTGGAAATGATTTGACCTCGAAGATGGGGCATTAATTTATAAAGACGATTTCTCGTCAGAAAACGTTTTCACAAATCAACTTGTTAACTTAAGACTTATATTTAGTTAACCAGACCAAATGTGTCACTCAAATAATCCAGTTACTATTATATCAAAGCTTATTTTGTTTATCAATTTACGAAAGTGGATTTCTCGGCACAGACGTTAAAGACCATAGACAAATCTTTAAAACCACATAGATCATAACGGGTCTTTCGACCTATACCGATATGATTATATAATCTAAGTTGATAAGCAAAAATAGATAAGATGGGATATAACAGGGTTGCAACATAAGCTTAGGATTAAAGCGGTCAAGATCATACCAAACACTTATTCATTATCGTAACTTCACCGAGTAGTCATGAGAGATTTAGCCTCTCATGGC
Organism: Tanacetum coccineum; assembly: GCA_026074375.1. Taxonomy (NCBI): domain Eukaryota; kingdom Viridiplantae; phylum Streptophyta; class Magnoliopsida; order Asterales; family Asteraceae; genus Tanacetum; species Tanacetum coccineum. The sequence continues at coordinate 16,155 of BQNB010056716.1, forward strand.
TAAGGAGTTCATAACAAAAGTACTCATTACATAAATTTCCATTATTTCAATAACAAGGTAAGAAAACTTCTTCGTTCTTGATCGTTAGATCTTTTTCTTCAAGGGAAAAGGTATTTCTTGGTGTTTTGGTGAAAGGGGAAAGGTATGTGTGTGTAGAATGAGATAGGTAGTGAGAAATGGTTGTGAGAGGAATGATTTGGTTGAGAAATTTCGTCTCAATTTATAGGCAAGATTTTGGTGCAAAGTGCGGCGCACTTACAAATAAGTGCGGCGGTTTTGAGGAGTTAATGCAGGTGCATTTAATGGACTTTAATTCTTCAATCTTTGGGAAAATGTGCGGCGCACAATATTGTAAGTGCGGCGGTGTTTGAACTTCAGAGGAAAGTGCGGCGCACAATGTAACAAGTGCGGCGGACTTCTTGAATTTTGGCTAGAAATCTTTCTTTTCTTGTATTCGCCTCCCAAAGTGTATAGATTCTTGAGCTTGGGTCTTTAGAGTCTTCAAGTGAACCTATAAGCAATTTAAGCTTAATTAAGTATCGAAAGTTCACGAGAAATGATAAAATATATATAAATAACGCCATAGAAAACATGTATAATTTGGGCGTTATCAAATCCCTCCACACTTAGCTTATTGCTTGCCCTCAAGCAATGGAAGCGAGAAAATAAAATCATTTATCGTGACGTGGAGAAAATTTGATTTTTTATAAGAGATTGCATTTTAGATAACTTTTCAGGCATAGACATATAACATAGCACCTTACATAGGGATAGTGTTTGATTTTAAAATTCACTCAGCCACTCAGATAGGGTTTAGATATGATTTTGTGAAGAACACTCAATTTGCACAGACATAATCTAGACAGCTACCATAGGCTTGTACTTAACACATAAACCTGACCGAAGGGTGGAACTTGGGTACTAGAGAGGATTCAATCTTCATGCGCCGAACATAAGCCTTTATTTCTTCGAACGATTATAACACATATATAAACACACACACACACACACACACACACACACACACACACACACACACATATATATATATATATATATATATATATATATATCTATCTATATCTATATATATATATATATATATATATATATATATATATATATATATATATATATAGGATAACCAAGGCTTGGCACATAACTTCTTCTTTCAACTTTAACTTAGAACTTATAGCAATTTAGCATCTCTGGGAGCACGTTGCAAGAACAGGGATACGCGGAATCTTTTACATACGATTTAGGCTTCGGTCTAGTAAATGATGATTAAGCACAAGTTTTAGAGCTTCTAAATTACCGGCTCTCTCAAATATAATGATCAACCTATACCAATGTTCCAGAAAAGGCGACAAAGACCATATGTACACATCCATAATGAAGAAATAGACACATATGACTGAATCAAACACTCCTTAACTCGAACAAGCTAAAGGCATCAATTATCTTAGGCATCAAAAGTGGGTACCCGAATATTCTAGAGGCTTATAATTCTGGCAATTTAGTGGACTAGGTTGTGCTAGTTATAGTGTCAATCCGGTTGGATTTGCCTTACTAAGAGCATTTTTTAATTTTGAAGGCATATATATATATATATATAAAGACTTTTGAAAGTATAAGTTGAAAATTTTTGACAAGGCAAACATAGAGGGATATGATTAATTTTTCCTATTTGGCTCCCCTCCAGACTTAAGTTGAACATTGCCCTCAATGTGATAACTGATAATAAAGATAAAATAGGGAAAATTAAGGAAAAACGGTACTTCCTGGGGCATATAGATATAGCTGCGAGAGAGCTATCCTTGAGCATACTTCATAATTTTCCGTATCTTTAAGCTAAAGTACCTGCATAAAAGTTAGTACAAAAGCACACCAAAAGAAAATATTTTTGTTTTTTTAGAAAGTAAATAAAGGATATGACAGAAGAATGGAGGAGGGACTCCTCCACACTTAAGTGAAGCACATGTTGCCTCTCGAGAAGCGCTTAATTTTTAAGAGAGTCTTTAGCTAGACTCGTACTTCGTGAGTCATTCTTTTGGGAAAAAGGGAGTTACTGCTTCCCTTGGGTCATTATCTTCTTCATGATATAGTTTAAGTCGATGGCCATTGACTATGAACGTCTTTCCATCTTTACCATATTGTTCAACATATCCGGATGGATATTGATGTTTCACTACATAAGGTCCTAACCATCAAGATATGAGTTTCGGTTGTTTAAATTTGTACTTAGAGTGAAATAGCAGAACCTTATTTCCGTGTTTGAATTATTTTCTCATCCTTAGTTTTCTATTATGACAGACTTTATTCTTGCTTTGTATAGATGAGAGTTTTCATAGGCTTGGTGTCTAAGTTTGTCAAGTTCATGTAACTTAAACATTCTTTTCTCACCAGCAGCGATGAGTTTTGGATTATAATTCTTCAAGGCCCAGTATGCACGGTGTTCAAATTCAAATGGTAAGTGGCAGTTTTTTCCATATATGAGTTTGTAAGGTGTGGTACCGATAGGTGTTTTATAGGCAGTGCGAAAAGCCCACAGAGCGTCATCAAGTTTTCTTGACCAAATAGCAGGATTGTCTTGAACAGTTTTTTCAAGAATTCTTTTAAGAGCTCTGTTCGTGTTTTCAACTTGACCATTGGTTTGAGGATGATATGATGTGGAGAAACAATGGTTAACTCCATATCTTTTCATTGTTTTTCCATTATTTTGTTGCAGAAGTGAGTTCCTTTATCACTGATTAGAGCTTTGGGCATTCCGAAACGGCAGAATAGTTTCTTCAAAAAGGTGACAAATACTCGAGCATCATTGGTTGGTAAAGCATGAGCTTTGGCCCATTTGGATATGTAATCAACAGCGACAAGAATGTATTCAAACTTATATGATTTTGGGAATCGTCCCATAAAGTCAATACCCCATATATCAAAAATTTCACATACTTGAATGTTGTTTAAGGGCATCTCATCACGTTTCGATATATTTCCTGTCTTTTGACATGCTTCGCATAGGCGGACTAGAGTATGAGCTTCTTTGATGATTGTTGGCCAGTAGAATCCTGAATCTAGGACCTTTTTAGCATTTATGTTCGGTCCATAATGTCCACCGGTGGGTCCGTGATGACATTGATCTAAAATGGTTTGAGTTTCTGGTCCAAATATACAGCGTCTAATCATACCGTCAGAACATACTTTGAAAAGGTAGGGTTCCTCCCAAAAGTAGTGTTTGAGGTCGAAGAAAAATTTGTTTTTTTGTTGATATGTCATCCCTTTCTATAAAATATCACCGACCAAGTAATTTGTAAAGTCTGCGAACCAAGGTTCGTCTTTAGTATTAATTTCCATTAGAGTTTCTCCAGGAAAGTTATCATCGACTTCACTATCATTGCTTGACTTGTCATTTTCGATTCGGGACAAGTGATCGGCTGCAACATTTTCTATTCCTTTTCTATCCTTGATTTCTATGTCAAATTCTTGCAAGAGTAAGATCCATCGAATAAGACGTGGTTTAGCATCTTGTTTCTTGAATAAGTGCCTTAAAGCTGAATGATCGGTGTGAACAATAGTTTTTAAGAGAATAAGATAGGATCTAAATTTGTCAAATGCAAAAACTATAGCCATAAGCTCTTTTTCAGTTACGGTGTATTTTTGTTGAGCTGGATTAAGGGTTTTGCTTGCGAAGTAGATCGGGTGAAAAAATTTACCATCTTTTTGACCTAAGACGGCTCCAAATGCGAAATCATTTGCATCACACATAAGTTCAAACAGAAGATTCCAGTTTGGGCTTACGATCATAAGAGCACATGTGAGTTTCTCTTTTAATAATTCGAATGCTTTTTGACATTCGTCATCAAATTCAAATGGAGTATCTTTTTCAAGCAGCTTAGTAAGAGGTCGAGCAATTTTTGAGAAATCCTTAATGAAATGTCGGTAAAAACTGGCATGTCTAAGAAAGCTTCTAACACCTGTGGAAGTTTTGAGATTACATTGATTTTTGCTTTGTCGACTTCGAGTCATGTACTAGACACTTTGTGTCCAAGCACAATTCCTTCTTTGACCATGAAGTGACATTTTTCCCAATTAAGGACAAGATGAGCATCTTTACAACGTTGGAGCATTTTATCGAGGTTGTTTAGGCAGGTTTCGAAAGAGTTTTCAAAGACGGAGAAATCGTCCATGAATACTTCGACTGATTCTTCGATCATGACATGAAAGATTACTAACATGCACCTTTGGAATGTGGCAGGAGCATTACAGAGACCGAAAGGCATTCGCCTATAAGAGTATGTTCCGAATGGACATGTAAATGTTGTTTTCTCTTGATTATTAGGATCGATAGGAATTTGAAAATATCCAGAAAAACCATCAAGGAAAAAGAAATATTTATTTCATGCGAGTCTTTCTAACATTTGATCCATAAACGGCAAAGGGAAATGATCTTTTGCGGTTGCTTCATTGAGTTTACGATAATCGATGCATACTCGCCAACCCGTAACGGTTCTTGTTAGAACAAGTTCATTGTTTCTGTTGGTGACAACTATAATACCACCTTTCTTTGGTACACAGTGAATATGACTAACCCAAGGACTATCGACAATTGGATAAATAATGCTGGTATCCAAGAGTTTCATGATTTCTTTCTTAACAACTTCCTGCATATTTGGATTCAAGCTTCTTTGTTTTTGAACAACGGGTTTCTTGTCATCCAGAAGTTGTATCTTGTGTTTGCAGAATGATGGGCAAATACCAGGAATGTCTGTTGTTTTCCAGGTAAAAGCTTCCTTGTGCTTTTTAAGGATGGATACAAATTTGTTTTTCTTTTCTTTGGAAAGCTGAGATGATATGATAACAGAAAGAAAAAAGGGTTCTTCCAGGAATACATATTCCAGGTTATCAGGAAGGGGTTTAAGTTCGAGATCCGTAGGAGGTTCTTCAAGAGATGTTTTGATTTTATAGTCTGTGTTCATGGTGATTTTCTTAAATGATGGTTCTTCGGTATCGAATTTAGAGTCAGAGTTTTCATCAGCAATCATTGCCATGAATTCATCGAATTCAGCAAAGATTTCTTTCTCGAGAAGGGTTCCTTTGATGGAATGGGGGATTTTAGTACCTTCGTCTAAAAGAGCATCGAAATCTTCTTCTAAGATTTCATCAATGACATCGATACTGAAACAGGTATCATCGTTTGAATATGAGTGTTTCATCGCATAATCGATATTGAAGATCATTCGTTCAGTTCTAACTCCAAGATTAAGTTGTTTCTGTTTAACTCGAATAACTGCATCGGGAGTGTGAAAAAATGGTCGTCCCAAGTTTAGGGGAACTTTGCTATCTTCTTCCATTTTGAGAATAACGAAATCGGCAGGAAAGGTGAATTTACCAACTTCAATGAGCATATTTTCAGCTATTCCAACAGGGTATTGGAATGATCTGTTGGCTAATCTTACACTCATTTTGGTAGGTTTAAGAGTTTTGAGAGATAGTTTGGCATATAATGAATATGGCATAAGGTTAATGCTAGCACCAAGATCGGATAAAGCATTACAGGAAAAGGTTTTGTTGAAATTACATGGAATAAGAAAACTTTCAGGGACTCCGAGTTTGGGTGGAACTTTGTTTTGGATCATTGCTAAGCTTTCATCGCTTAAGAAAGCGGCAGAAATTTGTTCGATTTTATGCTTGTTGCTTATTAGTTCCTTGAGAAATTTTCCATAGTTAGGCATTCCAGCTAAGACGTCGATAAGAGGTACATTGATTCAAACGGCGCGGATCATGTCGAGAAATTTTCCGTATTAGGCTTCCATTTTCTCTTTCCTTACACGTTGAGGATACGGGATTTTTGGTTTGTATGGTTTGGGTAACATAGTTTCTTTAACTGGTTTTGGATTTTGAGTTTTTGGTTGTGGTGTAGGTTCATCGTCTTCATCATTACTATCGAAATTTGTAGGGGTTTTGAGAATTGTTTTGTTGATCATTTGGGTTAACTGGTGGGTTATAGGATTTACCACTTCTTGTGAATACAACATTTACATGCTCATTGCAAGATTGCGGTGGTTGATAGGCTTTGAAGTTATGTCCTTTTGGGTTTGGTTGAGTGTTACTTGGAAGAGATCCAGAAGGTCGACCAGATTGCTTGTTAGCGAGTCTGTCGAACTTAGTCTTAAGATTCTGGATTGAAGCTTGATGATTTTTTGCTACTGTTTTGAGTTGGGTTTTGAGATCCATAAACGTTTCTTTGACAAAAGCGTTGGTTGATTGTTGAGATTTCATGAAATTGTTAAATTGTTTATGATGATCATAGGATTTATCATCGGTATTGGATCAGTAGTTATCTCGATTGTAATCATTCCGTCTGTTTGAATGCCAATTATCGCGATTTGAGTCTCGCTCGCGGTAATCATTGTAAAAACAAGTCTTACAAAAAGCTTGCATAAATTTGGCTTCTTCTTCACGGGACATGGGTATGTCATCTTCATCAAGATCGGGTTTTGTTTTTTAGTATTAGATTGGAGTTCTTTGTACTGAGCATCCATTTTCAGAGTCACGGCATCCATTCGGGCTATAATTTTGTCAGTATCAGAATTACTGCTACCTTCATCGGCGAAAGCAACGGTTTTCTTAAGAGATTATTTGGTTTTTTGATTTTTAGCCCAATCGAGCTTGAGTAAGACTTTATCTTCGAGAAGATGATAAGCTTGATTTGGTGTTTTATAGAGGAAAATACCACCAGCAGCGGCATTTAGGACTTCTTGGGTTATCTCGCTGAGACCATGATAGAAGATTTTTATAATGTTGCCTTTGGATAGATTGTGACCATGGTAGTTTCGGAGCATTTCCTTCATACGAAGCCAATCATCGGTTAGAGATTCGTTTTCATGTTGAGAAAAAGCTCGAATTTCTCCGAGGAGTCGGTCGAAAAGAGCTGGGGGAAAGAATCGGCTAATAAAAGCAGCTCGAAGTTCATCCCATGTTTTGATAGTTCCTTCGTTGAGTTCATCTAGCCATGTTTTTGCTTCTCTAGTGAGTGATAGGGGAAACATCATTAGGCGGACAGCTTCATTTTCGGTATCTCTGTATTTAAACATATCGCAGATTCTGAGGAATTCGTGAATGTGTTTGTGAGGATTGGTTTTGGTTCTGCCATCGAATTGGTTTCCTTTGACAAGAGTCAAGTGGTTACCTTTAATAGCAAATTCATTTGCGGTTTCAGGAATAGTGATTGCGGAACCAGGAGTCGGAGCGACAACATGGTCGGCAGTCCACATGGGTTCATCATCCATTGGATCGTAATTTTGAATAATATTAAGAAAGTGATGGAAGTAATTGATGTTAAGAACTGGCGGGTAGATAATTCTTGGATTTTGTGGTGGATTATTTCTTTGATCGTACGAAACTCTTCTGTTTCGTCAATGAAGTCTTCGATTCAGAGTACGTTAGGTTTGGGTAACGGTTCAACAAGTTTAGAATTGGAAGCATGTGTATGCATCCAATAGAGAAATTGTTAGGGTTCAATTTTCTAGAAAACTGTACGACGATTTTTGAAAAAGAGGGGAGTTAAAATGATTTTCCAGAGTTGACTACAGAACAGATTAAAAATCCTCAACAACGGGGCCAAAAACTTTGATGTGTTTCAAAAGCTTTAAATTTATAATGACTAAAAATACCAATTTTATTATAGGGAAACACACGGGTAAAAGTATAACCCACGTATGTAGTATAACCTTTTAGGTAAGACCAGGTCGTTCCACAAGGATTTGAGTATGTTCTAATAATCAGAAAGAAAATAGATTTTAACAATTTCGAAAGTAACTTTTGTATTACCAGTGATAATAAGGATGACTACTCGGATAGTTGAAAATAATTTATAAGTATTGGTAATGATATTGACCTCAAAGATGGGACCTTAATTTATAAAAAAAGGATTTTCTCGTCAGAAAAACAATTTCACAAACTAACTTAATTAACTCAAGACTTATATTTAGTTAACTAGACCAAATGTGTCACTCAAATAATCCGGTTACTAGTATATCAAAGCTTATTTGTTTATCAATTTATGAAAGTGGATTTCTCGGCACAAACGATAAAGATCATAGACAAATCTTTAAAACCACATAAATCATAACGGGTCTCTCGACCTATACCGATATGATTATATAATTTAAGTTGATAAGCAAAGATGGATAAGATAAGATATAATAGGATTTTAACATAAGCTTGAGATTAAAGAGATCACGATCATACCAAATGCTTATTCAATTATCATAACATCACCGAGTGGTGATGAGAGATTTAGCCTCTCATGGCTAAGGAGTTCATAACATAACTTGCTTCAATAACAAACTTCATTATATTGCTTATATTAATATGATATTCTTCCTGGTTCTTGGTTCTTCGATCTTGAATCTCCAAAAGATATGGTGTTTATTCTTAGAGAAAGAGTTTGTATGGGATATGGAGAGGGTTTGTGTTTTTGTTGTGTTGAGAGATGAGATATATCAAAATAAGAGATTTTAAGGATCTATTTATAGGCTGACATTCGGGTGAAAGTGCGAGGCACACAAAAGATTGTGCGGCGCACTTGGTGATTAAATGCACAAGTATTAAATGTTTATTGAGTAAGTGTGGCGTACAAGAGAATATGTGCTGCGTACTTAGGGTGTAAATGCAGTAGCATTAAAGTCTTCATAAATTCTTAATATCAGATGGGAAGTGCGGCGCACACAAAAGATTGTGCAGCGTACTTGTTGAGTTAATGCGATTTTGACTGTCTTTGACTTGAAGGTAAGTACGGCGCACAAATGGTAAGTGCGGCGCACATTGGACACTTTGGGCTTGATTGTTGTTCTTTTCTTGAATGATGTGTTCTTTGACGTGTAAGTATTTGATTTTGATGTTTCTAACCTTGGGATGTCTTCTAGTGAACCTCCAAGCAATTTTAAGCTATTAAGTATCGAAAGTTCACAAGAAATGATAAAATATATACAAATAACGCCATAGAAAACATGTATAATTTGGGCGTTATCATCACAATATCCCCCACTTAGGGTAATTTCGTCTTGAAATTTAATCGATTTCCATAGCTAATAATTTTGCTTACCCATACTTCGGATTTATACGAAATATAACTTACACCAAACCACATATGAACATTTAAGGTGCACTAAGGTCTGCCAAAAAACTTATGTACTCAACTTCAACTAGTACTTCCATCGATAACTTGTTCAACGAACAAGTGTAGATACTTAGCTTTCATGAAATCCTCAGGACCTCGCGTCGAGTTCCAATGAACTTTAACTATCAGGATCATACTACGCTTCAAAAAAAAATTCCTCGCGATTGATAATTTCAACATGTTCTTTAACAAAACGAAGAGTGTTTGTCTGCCTTAATTCCTTCTAAATGCACATGCAGATTTGCATCCGCCAAACACTTCTTTAGATTTGACGCATGAAACACATCAAGTACACTACTCAATTATTAAGGCAATCATACTCAATAGGCTATAGGACTGATCCTTTTAATGATCTCAAATGGTCCTACATACCTCGGTGCTAACATGTCTTTCTTTTCGAATGCACTACACCTTTCCAAGGTGACACTTTCAATATTACTTAATCACCAACTTCAACTCTAAAGGTTTAAGCCTATTATCAGCATAGCTCTTTTGTCAATCCCATGCCGCTTTGAGCCTTTCCTTAATCAATACTACTTTATTAGTTGTCTCTTGTACCAATTCTGGTCCAATCAACTGACTTTCTCCAATTTCAGCCCAAATGATTGGTGACCTACACTTCCTTACATGCAATGCTTCAAATGGTGCACATCAAATACTCGAGTGATAACTATTGTTGTAGGAAAACTCAGCTAAAGGTAGATGTGTATCCCATCTGCCACCAAAATTGATCACACATGCTCTCAACATGTCTTCCAAAGTCTGAATGGTACACTCACCTTTTCTATCCATTTGAGGATGATAAGCCTACTTATATTTAGACGTGTTACAAATGCTTTCTTCAACATCTGCCAAAACCGCGAAGTAAATCTTCCATCACGATGGAGATGATCGACACATGCACTCTATGTCTCGCTACTATCTCATCGATGTAGAGTCTTGACAACTTCCCTATCTTGTAATATTCTCGTATAGCCAGAAAATAAGCTAACTTAGTCAGTCTATCGACTATTACCCAATTCGTATCATACCGAGTACTTGATCTCGTCAATTTAGTGATAAAATCCATAATGATTTTGCCCTATTTCCACTCAGGTATCTCTGGTTGTAGTAGCAAACCCGACGGTCTCTGATGTTCAGCCTTTACTTTTGGGCAAGTCAAACACTTACTAACATATGTAGTTATATCCCTCTTCATACCTGGCCACCAATACATGTCTCTCAAATCATAATACATCTTATCCGCTCCAGGATGAATAGAGTATCTCGTAGCATGAGCCTCGTCCATAATCATATTCCTTACATTACCAATCGAAGGAACCCATATTCTATCCATAAAGTATAACCCTCCATCTCCCTTCTTTTCCATTTGCTGATCCAAGCTACGTAACATTTTTGCTAGTGCGTTCTCTTCCTTGGACGCCTCATACTAGGCAACCAACATCTTTTCCTTAATGCTAGGCTGAATAGTCATATACATTGCTCCCACTCGCCTCGGTTTTACTCTTTCCTTCCTACTCAACGCATCAGCTACTATATTCGCCTTACTTGGATGGTAGCAAATCTCACAATCGTAATCACTAAACAATTCAATCAATCTTCTTTAGCGCATATTTAACTCCTTCTAGTTGAATATATGCTGAAGACTCGTATGATCCGTATAGATAACACTTTTTGTCCCGTACAATTAATGCCTCCATGTCTTGAGAGCAAAGACCATTGCACCCAACTCTAAATCATGCGTGGTATAATTCTTCTCATGAATCTTCAATTGCCACGATGCATACGTAATCACCTTGTCTCTTTGCATGAGCACACATCCTAATCCTTGATTTGACGCATCACAATAGACCACAAAATCTTCTGCTCCGTCAGACAACGACAATATTAGTGCATTACACAAATTATCCTTCAAAGTCCGAAAGGCTTCCTCTTTTTCCATACCCCACTCATACTTCTGATTCTTATAGGTCAGTGAAGTAAGAGGTTTAATAATCTTAGAAAAAATTGCGATAAAACGCCGATAGTAACCAACCAATCTCAGAAATGACCGTATTTCTGACGGTGTCTTAGGTACCTTCCAATTCTTTACTGCTTCTATCTTACTAGGGTCCACATGAATTCCATCACTGTTAACTACGTGTCTGAGAAAATGAACTTCTTGTAGCCAAAATTAACACTTGGAAAACTTGGCAAACAACTACTCTTTCTTTAACAATTCCAACACTAACCTCAAATGAACCTCATGTTCCTCCTTAGACTTTGAGTAGATCAAAATATCATTAATAAACACAATGAAAAACTTGTCTAAATACGGCTTGCACACCCAGTTCACTAAGTTCATGAAACCGCTAGTGAATTGGTTAACCTAAAAGGTATAACCGTAACTCAAGGTATCCATATCGCATCCTTAATGCCGTCTTTGGAATATCTTCTTCATGCACTCTCAGCTGATGACAACCAGATCAAAGATCTATCTTAGAGAAATAATGCGAGCCTTGAAATTGGTCGAATAAGTCGTCGATCCTAGGGAGATTCTTGGTGGTCAACTAGTCCAAATCTCAATAGTCTATGCACAATTGAAATGAACTGTTCTTCTTCTTGAACAACACTGGTGCTCCCCACAGAGAGTGACTTGGTCGAATAAAACGTATATCAAACGAATCCTAAGGGTTACGAACTATCGAATATGGTAGCAAACGAATATCGAATCAAAAGCTATAAAACATCTAAGGAATTTCACATATGCAAATAGATGCAGATCAAATGTCATAAGAATCCTTAAAAGAAAGGATAGAATATATGTACCGATAGAAAACGCAAACGAAAGAATCAACAAGCGTACCACGACAAAAGGAGCACATAACGAATAACAATACGTATCAATATTGATAAATGAAAGGATGGGATTCTTATACCAATAACCGACTTTACTCGAAAGAACCAACTAAATAATGTTTTTATAAAAATCAATTTATAATAATAAAGAAAGTCGTTTTAATTATAAAAATCACTTAAAAAATCGTCTTAAATATAATCTTTATAAAATTCATTTTAATCATGGTTGTCATAAAATCCAGAGACAGTCATTTAACAGTGTATCGCATCTTACCCATAAAAATTACTTTAAACATCCTTTTTATAATTATAAAATTTATCAAAAACAAGCATATAAAAAAATATTATCATATCTTATTCATAAATATTATCTAAAAAAATAGTTTTGTCAGTCAACCAATTATCATATTGTTTCAAAATTTATTGTAAACATAGTTTTCTTAAAAAAACAATAAAGAGACATTTCCATAAAAGTGTTGTATTCATATAATCATTTCAAAATAGTTTTCCCCACACACCATCAAGATATACTTCAAAAGGTTTTTATAATTCGGCATTAATATAAAATATGTTACTCAAACTAGAACATCGTAATACCAAAAGGGATTGTAAAATACCGTAAAGACTCTAACATAATTTTATTGTTTGAAAGCGAAAGAAAGTACCAGGAATCATATAGTCAGAATAACAGTGAAGCGAACACGCACAAGAGAAATTCATACAAAGACATTACGAACCAACATGGAATAACATGAAGACTCATCCGTACTCACGATCAAAAGAAAGATCATAGAAAAACGTCGATACTAACATGCCGCAACATGTTACAAAAACCAAAGGATATATAAAGAACAGAGTAATGATCCGCATTAATATGTTAGGAACAATTAGTGCTTAAAAGAAAATTTTTGATACTCATACGAGTAATCAATGCAACGAAAGAACCAATTAAACCCACCAATATCCAAAGAAATAGATCCGAACAACCAATATACATTAAGACGCCAAATAGGAAAGATAGGACATCCGTACTAACATGGTACGAGCAAGGGATGCTAAACTTAGAGTTAGAAATCCGAACGAAGTATTGAGCAAACGAACAAACCCAACAATCATAATAGTTGTAATAAGAGGTATCCAATATATTCGTAATCGTTAGGTAGAAGAGAAACTTGCTGACTACGCAACTAAGCCTAACAAAATCGCTCATTAGTTAAGAGAAGAATTCTCTAACTATACAACTATCCTTATCATTAACGCACATATGACAACATCTTACATTACCATTTTACAAACAAACACTGATCAATGCAATCATGGTCACAAGTCTACGTGTGTGATGCCTTTATAATTATGTTGGCCACCATAATTATAATTGCATCCTTCACACGTATACTTACTTCCAAGACTACACACCTCAATGATAATGCACATATACCACATAGCAAATCTTGCACGACTCCAATATACATAAACACGATGATCCACCAAAACAATATTTATTTATATAAAGATAAAATCAAAAACGAAAGCCTTATAGTGCCTTAAAATACGAAATACCTAAAAGAAATCATCCATAATATTTTTTTTTGGGTAAAGGGGACGATTCCCCGGTAAAATATATTAAAAACCCAAAAATCCGATAAGTACAATGGAATGTGACTGAGTGCCACATTAACCTCAAGCCTACGCTTGAACAGCCACTAGATCATCCATAATAGCAACGTGTCAAGGTAGAAGACAAAATAAACTTATTCTGGGCCTCGCTTGGGTTTGACTTTGCTTTCGCAAGAGTCACCCGACTTTGCGTGTCCATGCCTACTACGAGCATCCGACAGGAGATCTGAGTCGACCTCCTTCTCCGACTATTCAACTACCCTTCCTCCTTCGGTCCCACAAAAGGCTCCTCCTCAAAATGATCCTCTTCTGATATCGAGTAGCTTGTAGGTCGAAATAAAACTCAGAGAAAAGCAAGAAAACAAAACGCCTAGATAGCTATACATATAGATCTTATTATGCAGCTATATGAAGGATTCCTATGTTATAGTCTAGGTCAAACCACCTACTTCTCTATAACCAAAGGCTCTGATACCAATCTGTCACACCCCACCAAGGCGGAAATGCGAGGCGTAACAAGATAGGCATCATCACAACACATTGATGTCAACAATAGAGAATAACTAGAATGCATCAAAATAAAATCCAAAGTGTTATGATGACACCTAACACAAGAGGGTTCTTGTATTAAGGTTAATCGCACATACAATACATAAACATAGAAAAATAAATCCAAACATAACATCATGATTAATCAAAATAACCAAAGTACAAAAATATGAAATGAAGTCTCTTGAAAAGAAGGCTCCAAAATGCAGATTTCCTAAAGTCTCTCTAGCCACACAACTTAACATCCTTGGCCTCACTATGCTCACCTAAAAATGATACTTTAAAACGTCAACAATAATATTGGTGAGATTCACAGGTTTAACACAAATTACTTACTCTTGCTGCGAATCAGAAATCATTCGGACATACAAGAATATTATACACAAATGCAGTGATGCGGTTGTCGTAAGGGACTTCTACAAGAAGTTTTACAACTCCCTATGCAGAGTACCTAACCGTTGTAGTAGTAGTATAGGCAAGACTCGGGGGTTGTTATCGTTCTCTAGGGGAATAGGTTAGGAAGGCTTGATCACGGTCTAACAGAATTCTAGGGGTTGAGAGAAGATTATTTTTGTATTTTTATATTTATAGGAAAGTAGGTAAAATCATATAATTGAGAGGTTTGGTTAGTTTTAGCTAATAAACTAAATAATAAACTACGCTAATGGTGATAACAATATAATAAAAAGATTGTATTCACTTAATCATGTATTACTCCCTAGATTGCTTCTCCTAGTGTTGTTGCTTTGTCACACTTGTGATGATCTGTGTAATTATTTCCTAAGTCACGAATAGATTACACGAACCCGCCATCTAGTTAATATTCTGTTGAGGCAAAACATAAAGTAAGGTAGTATGAAGACTATTACCCGGCCCCCAAGAGTATATTAAATGCATTTGAAATATATTAAAAGTGGATCAACCATATAAGGGGCAAGGTAGTATGAAGACTGTTACCCGATGGTATCCTTTCTACACAATCATGTTTCTCTAGACATATCAACAGCGATACAGACAAAAGCTGGTTTTCTAAATCCTAACATGCATATTCATCACAAGAAGCAACACCATTAAGATCTACATTCTAGGTTTCATACAATCCTAAATGAATACAATAAGAAGTTTAGCCAAGCATGTTAAAGATAAAGAAAGAACAATAAACAATCAAACAACAAGACATATTGAATGATTAAGATAGTCTTACCTGATTAAAACATGAATTGAAGGAGGTACAATAGGGTTTTGAAGCCCTAAAATCTTCCTAATAAGCTGTCAAACAAACTAGGGTTTGTCCCCCTTTTTACTCTAAAGTTACACACCTAAAACCCTAATTCTGGGTCTATATTTATAAGAATATCACTGTGACGGCATCGCGTTTTAATCGTGACGCCGTCATAAAGTAGAATCTTCTGGATCTGAGTTGAGTCGGTGCGAGCTGACACCGTCAAGAAATGTTGTGACGCCGTCACTAGATGAAGGGTGACGGCGTCATGTATATATGGTGACGCCATCTCCAGCCGCTAAGACTTTAAATCTTGAAGAGTCTTGGTGTTTGTTTGTAGTCTTATCCATTTCTTCTCCAAATGAGCCCAAGTCACGTATATTTCCTCCAAATGCCTTCCAAATGCTAAATACCTGAAAAAGAACGATTAAGTACCTATTTTAGGCATAAATGCATGATTTAGGGGGTTAAATGACTCTGAAAAAGCGTATAAAATGACACCTCATCAAATACCCTACACTTGAGATTTGCTTGTCCTCAAGCAAATGGGATTTTTTACCTAGATAATAGCAATATTAGGGTCATTTAACCTACTCTTTAAAAGTATTTTACAACACAACCTTCTAGACCTCATAATTAAAAGCACGGAAAACATATACTAGCAACTCACATAAGTGTTTGGGATTTTCTCTTTCTCTCGGGTGTATAATAAATTATAACAACTATGGGGAAACGGAAAATAAACACTCATTATGGCATATAAATTACCATAAGCTTGGTAAAGGATCAAACCTCCACCGCTAGGCGCAAGCATTATTTATTACTATCTAAGAGGTCTTTTAAAGGGTTGTGGGGTGTAGGTGTAAATAACATATAATGGAAACAGAAACGGATGTGATACATTTGGGTAGCTTTGGGTTAATTTGGAGTGGAAGGGTTAGCTAATTATTTATATGAATACACGCTGGTTTGGTTGCTAAGCCAAGACTCAGATGAAGATATAAAAACTCTACACAACTCTACATCAATCTCTTTTCTTTTTCTTTTCTATATATATATATATAATAACATAAGACATCATAACATGAGGTTTATAACACGTACCCCTACACTTGAGCTTTTACATGCTCGATATTTACAATCTAACTAATGACCTGATTTGAGGTGGATCAAAATAAGATGGAGATCATCTAACAAACGTATGGGGTATTGACTTAACTTTTCTTCCCCATTCTTCTGCTAAATTAATACTACCGTGAATCCCAATCGTCTCAAAACTGTATCTACAAGGATAAGGACTTAGCAACCGTGTACTCAAATAATTAACTTGGGTTAAAATAATAATGTACTAAAAGTGAGTACATACAAGGTAGGCTAAGGCGATTTGGGTGTAACGATTGGTTTAAGGGTGACAATGCTCTTCATTAATAGTCCGGCTTAACCAGAAAATTATGAGAACCGTGAAAAAGGATAGGCTCGAAGGGTTGTACTAGGGGTATCCTACACTAAACATTAGTGCATGGCAAGGGTGTGGGATAGTTACATGATCGGTGTGACCATCATGACAATTACAAGTTTAAAAAATGGGTTAATCCTAATGCCTTTTATTAAGCAAATCATAATACTCACTATACGGTCTCGGGATGCATCACAATAACAAGTTCTAGAATTGAATATACTATCGGTACACTCATATAATTTAATACCGATCTTGATGCTCCAGAAAAGGCGACAAAACCACATATACACATCTGTAACGATGGAATAGATACACATGATTGCTCACTCCTTAACTCAAGAAAGCTAAAGGTGTAAACTATCTTGGGTATCAATAATAGACACCCAAATTCCTCTAGATCTAAAGGCAAACCTCACATTCTTAGGGTGGAATTCTGAGGGTTTTTATGCTAGTCATATACATTCCTATCTATGAGACGCTATTAATACTCGGTTTTCGTCGGTATGTGTCATAAAAAAATTTAAATTTGGGTCAAAATTAGCTTTTTACGCTATGTTTCGATATATTACCCATCATTTTAAGGACAAAGCAAATGGTAAATGAAAGAATAGTTTCTAAGGCTTATTTCCCCTCGTACACTTAAGTTGAACATTGTCCCCAATGTTCTATAGAAGTACCCGAAAAACGAATAAAGGGATAAGAAAACAAGGAAAAGAAACTAGTAGTCCCCTGGTTTGCTGAATAATGGAGAAAAAACATGCGATAACTGGTTAAATCATCCTCCAAGAGTCATCAAATGAAACTTCCTAAGAACTTCCAAGCTTCTTCTCATCAAATATAACCTGTAAACAAAGACAAAGACAACTATACCAAGCATAAAATGTGTGATATGAGAATATACAGTGTGAAATTAAGGTTGACTCTATAAAGCAGTAAAGATTGGATGAAAGAATTGTTAAACTCATGGTTTTGCAAGTTTATAAAAGAATTACAACTTTCTTAAGTGTTGTACAAGTTTTATTTTCAAAAATACATAAAATTTTCGAGTTTTCCTATAACTGGGCATTTGACGCCGTCAGGGATATCCTGACCCCGTCACAGGTGTCGTGGTTCCGTCTTCACACTTTGTGAAAACTCATTTTTTTGATGAAAAATTTCCTGCACTCATTCTTATAAGTTATGTTCCTGTACAAAATGCTATAAAAAAACCTGAGAATTAATAATTCAATCATATGACTCGAAACTAACGCGAATTAATCTAATCAATTTATTTCAAATGTTTGAATTTGGTTCTAAAAACAGTATATTTTCCTTACATTTATTTTGTTGCAAAATACATTCGATTACAAATAAGACGAAGTTACCAACAAACAAAGCATGATTATAAACTAATTCAAACATAATAAAACAAACTATAAAGAATTAAAACACACAAGATACTCCTAATATGCAGGAAAAGTAAATATTGGGTTACCTCCCAAAAAGCGCTTTTCTTTATTTATGAGTCTTGTAGCTAGACTCGAAGTCACATGTCCTTACGTGACTTCTCCTTCATCATCCATTCCACCTTCCACTTTAACAAAAGCATGATGCTTACTTTTGAAATTTTTGCTCTTCTATTGGTCCAATTTCATCTCCCTTTCTAGGTGAAGTTTTATCCTTTCTTCCCATTCCAGAACTAATCTATTTACAGTTATAGTGGGGGCTATTGGATCTATGTCATTCTTAACTCCTCTCTCGATGTTATAGAGGGACTCAGGTATCCTATGGAAACTTATCTTACTCTTTCCAGATCTTAGAGTTATGGTGCCCTTATCGAACTTGATTACGGCCTTGGCCGTTGTTAGGAATGGTGTACCTAGGATGAAGGGTCTCTTTTCATCTTCCTTTGTATCCAAAATCATAAAGTCCATGAGGTACACATAATCAGCAATCTCAACTAATATGTCCTCAGCTATTCCTAAAGGGTAAATATACGAGTGGCTAGCTAGTGAGAGTCTAATGTCCGTCTCAGCCGGCCTCTTATCGGTTAGTTTCATATAGGTAGATAAGGGCATGACATTTACGTCGGATCCTTGGTCAACTAGGGCGTTCATGTGTTTTAGACCTCCTATGTTACAGGGTATTTCGAAGTTTCCTCTGATGTCATCTTTCCTTGTTATCTTTTTTCTAAGAATTGCTTCATAAACAGGCCTCCTAGGTGATAAATTATATGTCTTCCCTTTTAGTTTTTTTACTCGTGCTCCCGATAAAGAGTCGTTGAACCTACGATTATCAACAAGCCCCTTTATCAGTTTCTTATTGATACTATGTTTCAGATAATATTCTACGGGCTGAGAGTTGGGTACTTCAGGTATTTCTTCTTTTCCAACTTCACTCTTCTTTTCGGCTTCGTTTGCTTGCATCCCCATTTCTGTTTTGGTAGGTTTTTTAATGTCGTTTCCAGTTGCTACGTTAATCTTGTCACTCCTCTCCTCTTCTTCCCTTACGAGAGAGATAGAATTTACGTTCTTGGTGACGAGGAATTTAGCCTCTTCCCTTATCAATACTTACTTAGGGGTTTTGTTGGTTGTGAGTTCCTTAAGCAGCCCTAACATTTTAGTCATCCTATCGTTGATCTCCTTGCGTTGCTTGAAAATGGAATTTTCAAATCTCTCCATTCATTCAGTGTGTGCTGCCATGTAGTCCCGTACTCGAGCCTCGAATGTGGTTCCTAATGCTTAGGGTTGGGGGTTTAGACTGGTACGTTCACAAAAAGTGAAGGGGTTTTGCTTTGGTGGTTCATTTTGGTTTTGCGGACGAGGGTTTGAGTCGACTGCTTCAGCATAAGCTTGAGGGATGTGTGTTAAGCTCGGTCTGGGTGTCGATCATGATCCCTTTAGTAAGAAGTTATTATGGTCTTCGAGCTTAAGAAGTCTTTAGTCAGGCTTTTTTGAGGTGCTTTGAGGTGTAGAAATAGCCTTGACCGGTTTGACGAATTCTTTTGTATCATTCCAGCCCTCGTGGTCGTAGAGGGCGAGGTTCTCATGTGATAACCGGTAAGTTTCCTAGGGTTAAGTATTATAAAATATTAAAATTTTGTCTTTTAAAGTCTTTCGATCTTGTCAGTTTTCCTAATGAAAGTTGAAAAGTTGACTTCAGTTGACTATTTTTGCATAAAACGGTTACGGTTTAACCGGATGTTTGATGGAGTTTTGAGTTCGTAAGTGAATCAATTTTGATTTGTTTTTCTATTTTAGAGTGGTTTTGAGGTTTTCAGTGCTTTCCGGGAAGTTTTCCCGCGTTTAGCGAAAAATCGTCACGCAGCGCGTACCGGCACGACAGTTTATTTAAGAGTGGAGATTTAATAAATTTGGGAATGTATTAAGGGGTTTATTTATTTAATAAATTCATGGTGATATAATATAGTTGGTTTAAAACATAAATCGTGAGTGTGATATTTGAAAGTTATCGGAAAACGGTTGTTTTGTAAAATTCGGTAAAAGACTGTAACGTTCGTAAGAAAATGAGATTTTGGTCAAATATAAGTTGTCAATCCCTATTTTGTGGTTTGAAGTGTTTTTAAAAGGATGAGAAAGGTTTGGTTGAGTTTTGTCAAAAATTCATGTTTTCGGTTCGGAGTTGGCCGGCAACGGCTCAAAATAGATTTTTTGTAACAATTTAATGTGTTGTCGTTTGAATAACCTAGATTTATGGAAAAGTGATTTTAAACGTAATAAAAATATTAACTAAGTTCGGTTGACGTTTTAAATAGATAAAAATTGAGTTTTTAAGTGATCCCGACACAAAAAGGAAGACCCGAGACCCTCCCTAGGATCCATTCGGTTAAGGGAAGCAAAGAGGAGACAAAATGGCTATTTTTAAGCTAATATGTCTTGCATAGTACTCTTATAACTACAACTACCTCAACCATTTTCATTCATTCTCTCGTTTTCAAAATAACAAAAAAAAATTATATCTCTCTTTTTTTCTCTCTATAATCGGACGAGCAACACAAGGGGGCAAGAAACAAAGATTTTGAAGATTTATCCAAGAAAACGGGTTAAGAATAGATAGTTAGTAGACGCGGGCTATATATAAGGTATTTAAGTTCGTTCTTTTCGCGTCGAAACCGAACCAAGGTAATCTAAACTTGTAAGTTTTCTAAACTTTGTTTAAAGTTGTACTTTTATGGCTATTACGGTGTTAAAACACTAGTTGTACAAGTTGATCTTCATAAAAATCGAATCTTGGAAATGAAAAATATAAATAAAGGGGTGTGTGTTTGCGTCGGCTTATTAAGGAAAAGTGAAAGGATTTTTAGTTTGAATATTTTGGTTGTTGTGGTGATTTTTCTTTGTTAAAATGCTTATTTTAGGACTTGTATCGAGTGTTGCTTATTAAATAGCTAGGATATAGCTTATTTGGTTTTGGGTTATGTTGGTTTCGGTTTGGGCTTGGCCCAACCAAGGGTCCCTTTGGTTTGCTTCGGTCTGACTCAAAA
>BQNB010056717.1:0-38548 GCA_026074375.1 Tanacetum coccineum
AAGAACATGGAGCTCATAGTCATGGATGAGCATGCAAGTCTTTTTTATTTTGTAAGATTATCTTTGAAGTTTGTCCTAAGGATTCTCACTTTGAGTCGAGTTATTCTGCGGACATAAAATCAATCACATACAAAGGGACGAATAAGAGCCGTTGATTACCTTAGATGATATCAAATAAAAAAAACACAGAGGGACGAATATTGTAAATATTTTGAAAAAAACAGAGGGACTAAAACTGTAAAAATCTCATAACTGCTAACAACCCGACACACACTTTTTTCTCTCATCAAATCCGAAATCCCTAAAAAATCTCTTTATCTAAACAAATCAAACCCTAAAATCAAAAAATAACCGTCATCAAAGCATAAAAATCAACTAAAAAACATAGAAATGGAACAATCGAAGCATACAGAATTTGATATGGGAAAAAACGGTGGAAAATGAACCAGTGACAGCTATGAAAGATGGCACGGTTGTTCTAATCCTTTATTGTGATGTTATTTAACTGTCTTTTGTGATTTTGTGCTTATTTTTGTATTTTATTTGTGTTTTTGATGATATTTAGGTAGATTTTGTGTTTTTTGTTCATTTAAGTTGTTTATTTATTAGTTTATGTGATACTGTGACGATTTTGATATTTTTTCTCTTATTTTTGTGTTGTGTTTGAGTTTTTTATGATATATGAAGATTTTTGAGATTTTGTTTATATTAGTTTTTATTGATTGATTATTGTGATATCGTGATGATTTTGTGCTTATTTATGTAACTTATTTGT
This sequence comes from Tanacetum coccineum, assembly GCA_026074375.1. NCBI lineage: Eukaryota > Viridiplantae > Streptophyta > Magnoliopsida > Asterales > Asteraceae > Tanacetum > Tanacetum coccineum. Next base: position 776 of record BQNB010056717.1, read on the forward strand.
TATTTGGAATTGTTATGATACTGTGAGAATTGTGATAACTGTTGTGATAATATGAGAGATTAGAGGTTGCGCTTGTGGTGGATTTATGTGTTTAAAGCATAGACTGTGCAAGTTTCAATAGATTTTCAGCGGTGTTAGATAATAGTCTTAATAGGTAGTTTATCACCTATGATATATTCGGTTTAAATGATGTATTTGTTACTAGTTAGCACATTGTAACCAATGGGGAATATCTTTGATACTCATTTGGTTCAACTTCTCTCTTCACAAGATTACACCAGAGAAGATGTCACTGTCGAAAACTTCTTTGTCGTTTTGCTTGGAAATAAAATTGCAGTTAATGAGGCCAGTGGAAAAGTTGTATATCTATATCTTAAAGACTCAAAATGACATGAATCTTCATATATAAAATTTTCCTCACATACTGAGTTTTCCGTGGATGATAATGCCTAGTTAAGTGAAAAGTATGTGCGGAAAGTAGGATTACGCAAAATAGGGCCTTTGCTATGGCTTACTGGCTTTGAGATTAGTCCAAATACTTTTGTATCTGCATCTATATTCTCAACTAAATATGCTTCTTTAAGGCTTGCTAAAGTTGGCAAACCAGAGGTTCCTGGTTTCCTTCAATTGATCCATTTACTGTTACACCACCTTTGGACTTAGTAATTGACTTATAAGCCCCCGCTCCCCCGTTGAGTATGCAATTAGCGGTACCTGTGGACATGCGCATATGAGTTTCAAATGCAACCATCTACTTTCTAGCAGAGTTTGTAGCAATTCATAGTGACGATATAATAAATATATCATCGTGGCGCATACTATGGTCTTCAAATATTCTGGATTCACTATTACAAATATTTTTTGGACCGTGTTTAATGAAAATGGATAATTTGATTTTGGTTAGTTGGCAAAAAAAAGTTGCTTTTGAACAGTGTCATCCAAACACCGCCTTAACGAGGGTCTGCAACTAATTTTCTTTCTCCTTTTAGTTTGAATGTAGCTGAACCGAATTGTTTACTTCACGGGCACGATGGACCAGCTTATGATGTTAAGTTCTATGGTGACGGTGAAGATTCGTTGTTGTTGAGGTAAACATCTACTCCTGCTTGCGTAGATAACTAGCCATGTGTAAGCTTGAAAACCGAACCAATTTTACTCTGAAGAAACATTTCATAGTATATGTAGCAGCAATCTTGCAAATTTCAGAAAGTTTACTCTACTTATTGATTGATTATTGAATCGATTATGTTTACAACGTCTCATGCACACATAGAGAGATAACTGCATCAATGTAATGCAAATAGAAGTTAATTGCTCGAAAGAAGTCTTGTTCCGTCATCTGAAAACAATAAATTTGATGAATGTTACAACTTTTAGTACTTTTTGGCTTATTATAATGGTCCACTCATGCTCTTTTTGTAAATGACTCACCTGTAATTTGGTTGGCTTATTTTTTTAATTTAGTTGTGGCGATGATGGTCGAATTCGAAGATGGAAGTGGATGGATGTTATGGAAGCAAAGCAGGACGGGTTGTCAAAAAGTAATAGATTTACAATGAAATGTATTACGCCTTTAACTTATCTTCTGACATATCTTTCATATACTTTTTTTGTCTCTCTGGTAACCACACTTCATTTTTGCAGGTGGTGATTTGAAGGCACATCTTGACATGGCAAATCCTGAACATAAGTTAGTCACATAAACGTAAAACTATTGTAGTTTACACATATAATGGTTTTAATACCATAACGGAAATAACTTTTCTATAGACTTGATAGGTTTCAAACATGGTTGTTCCCGTCGAATCTCATAGTTTTGGGACAATAATACTTTCTTGTGTTTTTTTTTTCTACTTTTAAATTCTATCCGCCGGTTTGTAACTTATGTTTTTCTGTTTTCCTAATTCCTACAGAGGTCCTTGGGTGCTCTTTCCCCTATCCATGAAACTAATGCCATGGCTGTTGATGGTCTGTTAGCTTCGCATATTACAGTTGCATGATCCTAGTTAGTTTACATCAATGCCCTATTATCTTTCCATGAATCTTTTCGTTTGTGTTTTATCTACTATAGGGGGTTCTGGATTTGCAGCTGCTGGTGATTCGTATGCCTATTGTTGGGACGTGGTATGTATTTTCTTAAGGTGATCGTGCAATCATCTAAGGATATATTTGCTTATTTCTCATTCGGCCCTCTTTCTTTCATCCCTCTTGTAATTTACAGTGGTCGATTTTCCAATGTCAGGAAACATCCAAAATTAAACTGACTTTCAAAGGACACGCTGGTTATATACTATTACGAATAAAGATTTTAAAATATGATCGGGAAGATTTAGGTTGTAGTTTATTTTAAATGAGATGGTTTAGAAAAAAAAGCTAAAAGGGGAACGGGTCAAATAGGTAGAAACATCCATAGTCATAATTTTAATCGGACGATTTAGGTTGTGGTTTATTTTAATGGGGAAAAAGTACAGGACATCATTGGATTATGATGGCGAGAGAGTGGTGTACGGGAGCACCATCCCTGTGCTTGACGGTGAAGAGCTCACAATGATATTATTGGTAAGTACTGTACAATTTAATATTTTAGACATTTGTTCTTGTTTATCATTCAACAAAAATGGACTTAATGTATGTGCCATTTAAATTAAGTTGACCCGTCCATAGTAGAGGGGTTTGTACAAGGAGAAAGGATCGTAATAACATCAAGAGTGTATTTCACAAAGGCAATATAAGAAGGAGCAAAGGTCTACTTGTTCAACAACGCCACTAGTACAAGTGTGAAGGCGTCTCTTAAGATCGGGCAAATGGCTCCTGTTTAGATTCAGCCTTATCCTTCTTGATCACTTGTTTCATTTCTTTCTTTACCATTACCATTTAATATATTCTATTTAGCTTTTAGGTGATGTACTTTTGTTTTGTTTGTGTTGTGTGTTTGTAGTACTAAGGAATACCTTGTTTTGTCATCAGTGTGATTTTCTTTATGTATTTTTTTCCCATTTGTTTTGTCAGCTAAATACATATATAATGTCAAACGATGACAAAGAATGTTTGTGTGTATCTATTTGAATCTGTGTGCTTTCTTATTATTTAGAGTGCTAGGAACGGTAGACAAATAACTTGTTGTACGTGAGCGTCAACTCAACATCCAACACCACAATAACTGAAATACTCTCCCAACAAAAATACCGATAACACTTACAAAACCCTATCAAAAATACCCCACTTACTCAAAATTCAAAATGGTAAATTAAGAGGTTACAAGCATGCACATGTAAAAAATATAAAAAGCAATAAAATATCACATTATATTGTTTTAACACAGGAGATATTACTCTTATGTGACTAAGAATGACAATTTAAATACCCTTAATCTTCAGTACAATGTTATATCACAAGAGATAAATAAGTGCTACTTACAAATACCAAAATGATGAAAAAAGGGAACTATGAAAATAGAAATTTGACGTAGTCTTAAAATCAAATAAGTGTTTGCATTGCTTTTGAGCAAAATAAGAATTTGCCTGAAGAGGCTTAACCCTTTTTATTCCTGCTAACCGTATAATATCACAAGTGATAGATAACATTGATACATGTTAAAATTTTCAAAAATAATCACAATTAGTGTCACATGATATTGTTTTATCACATATGATATTAATCATATGTGGAATACCATAATTAATGCAACATTATATTGATTTATCACATGAGATTTTATAATTATTTATATGATGTTACAATGTCGATGGTAATAACTGTCAAGCCACGAATGAATCGTAGTTGATAAAGATGCATTTAATAAGATGCATCTAATAAAACAAACTATGCAAATAAAAACTCGATGTATTCTCAAAACCAAACAAGTGTTACTATAATTTATATTGCATGTTTAATATCACTTGTGATATTTCACAAATATCACTAGTGATATATACATAAAATTTAAACCCTATACCAAAAACGCTAAACCCCTAACCACTAAACCTTATACCAAAAACCGTAAACCCCCTAACCACTAAACGCTATACAAAAACCCCTAAACCCTATACCAAAACCCTAAACACCTAAAGATTAGGTATAATATGACTAGTGATATATACATAAACTTTAAACCTTATAAGAAAAAACACTTAACCTTATAACAAAAACCCTAACCCGATAACCACTAAATCCTATACCAAAAACCCTACCCCCTAACCCAATACCAAAAAAACCCCTAAACCCCACTAAAATCTACAAAAAACCCTAATCAATAGGTATAATATCACAAGTGATACATAACTTTAAAAGCTCTACGAAAAACCCTAAATCCCCAACTTCTAGAATCTTTACCAAAAATCCTTAACTCCATTAAAAACTATACCAAAAACCCTAAACCCCACTAAAATCTATACCAAAAACCCTAAACCCCTAACCACTAAAATTTATATTAAAAGCCCTAAACCCCTAACCAATATGTATAATATCACAAGTGATACATACAAAACTTTAAAACCAATATCAAAAACCCTAAACCCTTAACCACAAAAATCTATATCAAAAACCCTAAACCCCTAACCACTAAAATAAAACCCTAAACCCCACTAAAATCTAAACCATAAAACCTAAACCCTAAATCCCTAACTGCTATAATCTATATCAAAAATCCTAAACTCTTGACCACTAAAACCTATACCAAAAACCCTAAACCCCTAACCACTAAAATCTATATCAAAAACCCTAAACCCTAAACATTTGAAATCTATATCAAAAACCCTAAATCTCACTAAAATATATACCAAAAACTCTAAACCCCTAACCACCAAAATGTATACCAAAAACGCCAAACACCTAACCACTAAACCCTATACCAAAAACCCTAAACCCTAACCACTAAAACCTATACCAAAAACCTAAAGCCCTAACCACTATAATCTATACCAAAAACCCTAAAGCCCTAACCACTATAATCTATACCAAAAACCTTAAAGCCCTAACCACTATAATCTATACCAAAAATCGTAACCAGTAAAATCTATACCAAAAACCCTAAACCCCTCACTACTAAAATATATACCAAAGACCCTAAATCAAACTAAAATCTATGCCAAAAACCCTAATCCAAACTAAAATCAATACCAAAAATTCTAAACCCCTAACCAATAGGTATAATATCACAAGTTATGTATACATAATTTAAAAAACCTATACCAAAAACACTAGGCTCCTAACCACTAAAATCTATACCAAAAACCCTAAACACCACTAAAATCTATACCAAAAATCCTAAACCCTAACCACTAAAATATATTCCAAAAACCCTTAACCCCGCTAAAATCTATACCAAAAACCGTAAACCTCTAACCAATAGGTATAATATCACAAGTGATACATAACTTTAAAAGCTATACCAAAAACCCTAAACCCCTAACCTCTAAAATCTATACCAAAAACCCTAAACCCTTAACCTCTAAAATCTATACCAAAAACCCTAATTCTTGTATTTTACATATGAGTATTATCAAATGTGCTAAAGCAATAGAATATAACATTAATTATGAAATTTTACATATGAGTAATATCGCAGGTGATAAAGCAATAAAATGAGCAATCATTTATGTCTGGCTATATCACTTGAGATATTACTCTAACGTGACTAGTTTCATATTCTATTACTTTATCACCTGAGAGATTTCTCTAAAATTACTAAAATGAATCATTTAAATATTTTTCAACTTTGATACAATGTTATATCACAAGTGATAAACAAGTGTCACTTACAAAATACCAAAATGAATAAAAATGAAGCAAACTATGAAAGTAAAAATTTGACGTATTCTAAAAATCAAACGAGTGTTGCTTTAATTTAGCATTGTTTTAGAGCAAAATAAGAATTCACCTAAAGAGGTTTAACCTTTTATTTCCACTAAGGTAATAGTATCACAAGTGATAGATAAGATTGATTACATGTTAAAAATTCCAAAAAGAACACAACTTTTGAGTAAAGTTTCATTCTTAAGTAACCCTGAACTGACCGTAAAACAATGTCTTGTGCTTGTCTATTGCGGTTAAAGACACAAAAAATATCTAGTACCTGAAAAGTATAAAAATATTAGAAAACACATAGGTGATAGGTGATAATATATAAAAGCATACAAAACAATGAAATTTCACATGTAATACTAAAGGTTAAAAAGTATACTTGTTTGTTTATGAAATATCACAAGTGATATTAGACATTAACTATGTTTATGAAATATCACAAGTGATATTATACATGTCATATAACAAATATCACAAGTGATATTAGACATTAACTATGTTTATGAAATATCACTATTAGACATGTCATATAACGAGGGTGATAGCGGCCGCGCGTTGAATGTTTTAAGCATATTCGGGTTGGGTTAGTCGGGTCCAAAATTTTATTCAGGCTATTCGGGTCAAACATTAATGCTTTTAACTCATGATAAAACTCGACGTATTCTCAAGACCAAACAAGTGTTGCAATAATTTATATGACATATCTAATATCACTTGTGATATTTCATAAACATATTTGATGTCTAATATCACTTGTGATATTTTAGAAACAAACAAATATACTTTTTAACCTTTTAATATCACCGGTGATATTGCGGGTGAAAAGTATAAGAATATTAAAAAACAAATAGGTGATAATATAAAAAAATATATAAAGTAATGATATATCACATTTGATATTAAAGATTAAAAAGCATACGTGTTTGTCTATGAAACTAGGTAGTGTTTTGCTCGTGCATATGCACGACCCATATGCATCAATGGCTAACTAATTGTACAATTAGATAGTAGTAATCTACAAAATGAAAAGACTAATACATGACTAGCAACAAAAACAAAGATAAATAAACATAGCAAATGGAATATTCTAATAAACCTCAGTGTTATCTATATACTTTATAAATTTCATTTATATACCAACTCTTGTTTAGACTTGTGATTGTTAAGTTGCAGCAAGTGTTGAAGCACACAAGTTATTCATTAATAATCAGAAAGTTACAATTGCGAATCTCGCAAACATTTTTTTTAAAAACCTTTTTTCTATAAGCGATTTATTCTTGTACAATTATATCACTAATATCATGCCACTTTTGACTCCACACCTTGCAACCCACAAACCATATTCGCTGGCACCGCCACATCTATCATCTTTGGATACAACAACTTCAAATATGTTAAGAAAATTGGTTAGAGGTTGATGAATTGTAACGAGTCAAGTATATGTAATTGTATGGATGCCATCATCTACTTACTTTCCATGATGCTTTTGAATGTTTCCTGGAGAGAAAAAAAGTTGAACTAATTAGTATTGCAGATAAATGAGTACAAATATAAACAACATAAATTAAAAATCTCAGAAAAAGAAAAAAAAGAGCAGCATTTTACATCATCCAACATCAGGTCCTAATGATAAAAAGAGCAACATTGAACCCTACGAAAGTACAATGGGCCAAACCAATAATCTATTATGTGGTTTGATTGTTTGAATATTAAAAGCTTATATGTGTTCTTGAACCCAATGGGCCAATATTAGATCAAACCATAGTCACATGGAACGGGGATCGCTCGGGATCGCGGTTCGCTATTTCTCAAAATCCGATACGACGGGGGTAGGCTCATTCTGGTTCGCTTTGGTTCGGTGTACCATGTATTTCGGTTCGGTGTACCAAATAACATGTAGTATTTTGGTGTTATTAGACTTATTGTGTTAGTATCACTTTTATAACCTTAAATTAAAAGAAATGAAAAGAAAATTTGTGATTTCCAAGAAACAATTACGCTTGCAAAAATAATTGTGACTTCCAATAAAAACAAAATTATAACTTCCAAAACAATACATTTAAAATACAATAGCATCTTTCTCTTTCTTCTTCATTTCACTTCGCCTTCTTCATTCTAAGTTCTACAACACGTAAAACACAATCGTATTACACACAATCGTATTACATAGTAATCAAACGCGTTTTCGAGGCCTATAAATCATCGATTTGCTAATTGTTGGATCGCCGATTCGGTGTGATTGGGAACGTTGATGGGAACGACGATGGGAACGATTTGGTTCGTGATTCACGACGATCCAGATCGCTATCGTACCGCGATTGGGAACGCGCGTTCCAGATCGAAAATTGCCAAGGGTTTGGCGATCCCTGTGACTATGGATCAAACTATGGTGTAAAGATAATTCGAGTTTAAATGTTTATTTGACAAGAACTTTAGTGAAAAGGTTGCAACTTATATTGATACTTGTTGCCGAACACTCCATTAACTTGCTTCACTTGGTGTCGATTAACAATTTTTGTCAAAAGCTTATTCGAGTGAAGAAGGTTTTGCAGCAAATGTTATATGAACCCAGTTTTTTAGACCGACTGTTACTCCTGCAGAACCAAGCATATTTACATATTTGTAAACTAATTTTACAATCTTAAAGGTGTCTCCAACAAAGTGATGATATTTGGGATTAATCTTACATGGGAGAAGGATTAGAGATTCTTCTTTGACTAGCTTGAAACAGAAGTCAATGTCGTCACTAACATCTTTTAAAAATGAAACATTCAGTTTCACCAACATAAACCAACATAAGAAACACGGAAAAATTTAACAAGTTTAACAACACTTTGAATGATGTATCATTGATTTTAAATATAAGTATCCAATCCTACCATAACAGACAAAGCTCCTTGAGCTTTTTCTAGGCATGTTAAACAAGGTATCTCTTTAAGTTTCTTGAAACAAAGATCTGGTGATTACCTCAGTATGCATATAGTTTATATGAAAAATACATTTTTTGTGTCACTAAGAATACGAGGAATAGCTGAAACACCAAATATGTTAAAAGTATATAATTTTTTTAAAGGATGTTCGGTGACATCCTAAGGTGCACCATTCTTATAGTCGTTCCCTTAACCCTCGGGTAGGGGTGTGACGGTACCAGCCAACCATCGTCTCTGGTCTGTGACAATAAACCAAGATCACTCCAGATAACCAGCAACCAAATCCAGGATGTGAATGGTTCCAACCAACCACCATCTCTGGTCTGTGACAATAAACAAAAAAAAAGTCCGGTACGAGAAAGAAATGAAATCCTCTAGCAAAATAGATACTACACGTAACAAAGTTGCAACGTGTAAATATCGTTTCCCTATGCATACTCTGTTCAGAAACATCCATAAACGAAGGCAATGTGTATTAACTAAATCCTCTTAATAGCAAGTAAATATCTTTATTAACTAAATCATTCTTAAAAACCTACCAATATTTTTTCATTCAATCACAGTACAACTCATTTATTTTCTACAGATCATAAGATCCATGTTACTTCTTATTAGTTTTTTTAGACATTTTATCAAACACTTCGTATACATTGTACAACTTTGTCTTATTTCTCCGAGGCATTTTATCAAACGCTTAGTATGCAGATGTAAAATTCTATTAGACATTCTATCAAACGCTTGGATATGCTTGTCATAAGTATCACTTACGCATTTATAAAACACATACTGTGAATCCTAATTCATTGTACAACATATTAAAACTCAACAATACTATAACAACTAATTCAAACTCAGCATATAGAATATCATAAACTGGTATCAAATTGTTAGAAAATTGAATTGAATGCATTTTATAACAAAGATTGTAACCGTTTAACACTAACCGAAACAAAGACTAATGAAATCTATTAATACGGTTAATTGAACAAAAATTGGATGCAAATGTGATACCTCCTAAGTAGCAATTATGTTGGTGCGACGCAGTAGTGCTCGACGATGGTGGCGGTGCCTGGTTTTGGTGGTGATATGTAGATTGAAGTGTTTAAAAAATGCGGTTGTTCCTATGATGATGATCCTGAAGTAATCGGGATGATGATAACTGATTTTTGAAGGGAAAGGACAGGAGGAAAACACACACGAACTATGTGTAAAAAATGAGGCTAATGGGAAAATAGAAAAAAATAAACTTTATATAGTTTGTGAAAAATAGGTTTAATAGTATTAAATCTTAGATTAATCCCCACCATTAGATTAAACCCAAATAGATGGTGGGGATTTGTCCCTTACTTTGTGAGGAGAAACTAGTATGCAAAAGAACTTTTTTTCTAACATTAATAGGAAATTTTTTTATCCCTCTAAATCTATGGTAAGTAAATATTATTTAGTTACCTTTTATATTAGTGATATAAATCTATTTCTATCTATATCTCTCTATTTATATCTATATCTATATCTATCTATCTATATCTATATCTATATCTTTACTCTCTAATATAATAAGGTTTTGGACAAGTCTTCTAAGCACGAAAATTAAATGCCAGCATTAATAAAATGATGTGGATTGCCATACTTAACTAACTTGGTACAACACTTAATGCACAAATATTTTGAAAGACTAAATAAAACACATAAAAACATTCCAAAAATAAGGTTTCAATTTGATAATGCATATCATTAAATTGGTTTTAAGGTTACACATTTTCACTAGAGGAAGTCAAATAACACTTTTTAATATTTATTAAATGTAATAATGTCTATCATTAGTCAAGTAAACTATTTTTGTTAATTCTCTATCTTGGTTTCAATAAATTAAAACACATAAATACATTCCAAAATAAGGTTTCAATATGATAATGCCTATCATTAGTTTGGTTTTAAAGTCGCACGTGTTAAATATTCTTATGTAACATTCCTTAATTAGCTTCAAATATACAAAATATAATGCACAACATTTTAAATAATAATTATAAATATAAATTCTACATTAGTTTTGAATGTACATGGTTAAAAGAATTTTAGTCAACAACATTTAAGGAGTGAGTTTAATGACAATAATACTGTTTCAAATTAGACCTTTTCAAAACAGTAAGCCAAACAACAGTTTGATTTTTTGATTTAAGAGTTAAGTACATTTTTGGTCCTTGTGGTTTGGTGCATTTTCTCACTTTTGGTCCAAAAATAAAAAAATGTTTGGTTTTGGTCCAAAACACATAGTTTCGTTCCACTTTTGGTCAAAAAGACATAGTTTTGTTACACTTTTGGTCCAAAATACATAGTTTCGTTTCATTTTTAGTCCAAAAATTTTAGGGCAAATTCAGGGGATTGGACTAAAAGTGGACCGAAACGATGTTTTTGGACCAAAACCAAACCTTTTATGAATTTTGGACCAAAAGTGAAATCGCACCAAACCACAAGGACCAAAAATGTACTTAACTCTTGATTTAATGTCATAATGCCTATCCAAAAATAAGTCTTTAAATGAATCTCTTGTATACTCTTTCTCATTAATCATTTCATTGTGAATTTCCCCCATCATTTTCAAATCATTGCAACCGATTCCATCACCAATTAAAAAAACAATTTCAATCTATGAGGTTCAGCCGATTCAAAAACACCACGGATCTCCACTTTCGTTTCTATATATATATAAAAAGCCCTCCAAAAAAGAAATGGTGAAATTCTAGAGTGTCTACTTTAGTCATTTTACCATTATTTCAGTTTGTTGTTTCACCCGTTATGTTTATATGCTGATAACTTGGTTATTACTGCGGAAAGTCATTTTGTTTACTTATATAAAGAAAGCGTTTTTTCAGGTCTTGCCATTAGGATTAAATTGGTTAGCCTTAAAAAAGGGAAATTAAAGTTATTACTGAAGGTTTAGAGAATGTTCGCAAGGAAACGTGACACGCCAAAAATGATGGACCGATGTGTGTAAATTTTGAAAAGGTAAGAATTATAGTTTGAAAAGGCCATTATAAATTTAAACATCACAATATGTCAAGGTATTTGATGGAGCACTTAACAATTATTTGAAAATATGCCTATAATAAATGGCTATTTCTTCGCAACTCCGTTCTCATCTTTTGGAGATCCTTATTTCTTTGTTACAATTTTGGTTACACGAAATATTGTATGCAATATGCCTAAGATAACTTCACATAATCGTGGTTGAGGGATGTCGAAATGTGTCATAGATGACAAGAAACTCAAAAGGTTAGTTTTAAATCTAATATTGCTTCCTTCAATGAGAAGCTTATTGCACAAATACTATAATTTACTTCATTGGCTCACATGTAGGTTATCAGTCTGGAAGTAGAGAACGTTTTACAGATGCTGTTTTCGGTGTTGTAGTTGCGGTGGATGAACTGTCCGGGGTATGGTCGAGGCGATTGTCTATGCAACCTCTTCTATGATGTCCTGTGGCAGTGTTCCTGGAGAAAGTATGATGTAGGGTTAGCAGTCTATGTGTTCCTTTATTTTCATACTGTAAACTTAAGAAAGGAAAAAATATTCAAAGCGGATCATTGCAATAATGTATGTATCTTGTTGTTTGCATACTGGTAGGAAGCTTAAGTTAGAAATGTAAGTTAATGTCTCTTTTTTCTTTATGTAATGTTCCTTCTTTTAGCCCGACCCAAACACACCTTGTTCTGTTTTTTGTAGTAATTTGATCCTAACGTATGTCAAGTCAATAGCTTAACAGTACCAATGGACAGACACACGTTCATAATTCAATTTCTTATTAGGAGATGGCTTATGAAGATCTAATGATGCGGAAGTGTAGCTTGCAATTTCTTGGAAATTAGAAAAAAGTGGCTTACTTTGTTCTGGAATTAGATTAATGGTAACAACACCCTTGAGCATTAGTTCTTATTACATTTTAGTCTTTTTACATGGTTTGCCAAAAAGGATTTTCTTATCATCTGTGTTATCAGATACTCGTCTCCAAAATGGAATCTCAAATACCTATTATTGAAAGCAATTAACTGAGCTTAAAATTAAGGATACGGACATTTATTTTAAACAAGATGATTCCAAAATGTGGTTATTGTATAAGTTAAAGACCATTGTATAAAAGCTAAATTAGAATCAAAGGGCCATTGATTCTATTTTAGCCTTTATATATTGTTATTTTGAACTTAAAGAATAAACATAATAATATGGAATCACCTACTTAGTGCTTGACATGCAGCTTATTGGCTGTTGGGATATAGTTGTGTGCATTATACTTTTAAAAAACATACGCAGCTTGCAAATTAGGATTTTGGAGAAAAAAGGGAATTGTAGCTTGAGGACTTGATTTAAAGACAATTTTTCTTGTTTTGCTGCATTTTTATCTCGTTAAAGAAACACGTGAGCTAGCTACCTTTGGTTAAGATTGGCATAATGATGATCACTAAGAAAAACCCAGGTTTATTCAGTTTTGAGCATTATGTTAGTGGTACATTAACAAACTGATTGACTCCACTATATAGTCATGTCTTCACTCAGGACTAATAGTAGACATTTTGATGCAAGTACGCATAATCTCATAATTTGATTATGATTATATTCATTAGCTACTTTCTACTTCTTACTGTTTTAGTCAATTTTATCATAAACCTCGCCTTACTACAGTATCTACAAATTATGGACCGTTTCATAAACCTAGTATCACGAAGATCCTAAAAACTAAAATTATAACTTGCAAAAACAAACATATGTCCCCACATTAAGGTGTTTGTTTTACCTTATTTGATTAGCTTATAATCTTACTGATAAATTCAAACCCAATAAGCTCATTTATAAGGGGTGTTTGGATTAACTTATTTTATCTCATATTGAAATCTGAAACAGCCAAAAAGCTTACTAATTGTAGTTTAAGACCATAACGCTTTGAGCTTATGGCTTAGGCCATAAGGTCAACCTTATAAGCCATAAAAAAATAAGATTCGCAGCTTTTGCAGATTTTAAATACGCCATAAAATAAGCTAATTCAAACACCCCCTAAGAAAAGTTACTTGGGTTTTTTAATGTGTAGTAACATGATAAGCCAATCAAATAAGGTTAAACAAATAAACACAAAAAGCCACAAATACAACCATATCTCAAAATAAGCAGCTTATAAATAAATAAAAGTCATAGTGAATATAGTATGTTATAAGTATGCACAGTTTCAGGTCTCATAATATATGAATGGTTTAAAAGTAGTTTGAAATACCTGTGAGTATGGGATATCTTACATCTGCTCTTTGTTCCAATCCATTATATGCGGCAAACTTGGCTCAATCTCCTTCTCTGTTTTTCTTGTAGCCAATCGCTTCAAGTCACTGCAAACTCAGTTATCTTTATTATGAGAAAACAGGCTGTTGATATCTGTTGGTTTGAATCTGCTGCAACATCACCAATCGCTTTAAGTCACTGCAAACTCAGTTTTCTTTATTATTGCTTACATTAAGGGCAGGCTGCTCTTGTCTATTGTTTGTATCTGTAAAAGTGGTACCTGCACTGATGTATATAACAAACTTGATCAAAGGTTTTTTTAAATAACTGAAGACGTGAGCATAGAAATTAACAATACGGAAAGCACATTTAGTTGTTATCAAAGAATCTGAAAATGTGAAACATGGGTACTGTGCTTACATTGAAGAGCATGTTAAGTCTTTTCCATTCCCATTTCAGCAACCACACCACCACTGATGGCTGCACCAAACAGCATCGACGGTTAGTCCCGCCCGTTTAGGCCAGAGTGAAGAGCACGTCTATTTCTTCCATATGAAATAACTAAAAACAAAACCACCTGTCAATCGACCTTTATATTTTGCAACAATAAGCAACATATACATAAACTAAAAACATAAAAGGATAAGTACATAAACTAAAAACATAAAAGGATAAGTCAAAGTACAATGGATTACCGAAAACTGAAAAAGCCAATGACGTAAGTTCCAATGACCAACTGAGTAAGATCCATTTAACTAAATACCCTTTTCCTATATCTAACAATATATCTCATATCGTTGTCCGGCTATAATGTAAAACGTCCAAAAAAGTGGTAATTCGCATTTATACTTTATTAAACGGAAACGCAAAAAAAACAATAACAAATCTCGCACTTGCTGTTGTAGCACATGCTAGAAACACACTCCACTAATCGTAAACCCAAACTATTTCATTCAATAAGCATGTATAAAATGCACCAATTTCATATAAACCTTTCTAATCCTAATTTTCAACATCTTTCGTGCAACATTTAAAAGTAAAAACTAAACACACCTAACAACTAAAGAACAAACCATAAAAAATGAGCAGACTACAATAAAAGTTGTCTTGAAATTAAAACAAAAAAAATTACCACAACTTTCGATCTTTGTTATGAATATGCAATCCATCTATATACATCTTCAACCTGCAAACTACCTGCATACGACAACAAAAACAATCAAAAAAACACTAACCCTTAAAACTATTAATAGAAACAAAAAAAAACACAAACATTAGCACATGAATTAATCTAATTAGCAGAATACACGGAACCCTAACCCTAATTAAGACAATCGAATGATAGAAAATTCAATACCGTGAGTCTCCTGCTTTTCACAAAGTAGGATAGAAAATTCAATATCATTTTGGTGTGCTTGTGAAAAGTGTAATGAGGTCTGGTGGAGAAAAAGTTGTAGGAGAAAAAAAGGGGGCGGAGGCGATGTTTGTTTGTTTTCTGTGTGCAGTGTGAGAGATGAGGCGATGTGTGTTTGTTTTAACAGGACACGTGTATAGTGAATTTTAACCAAAACGGGAACTCGGGTCGGGCCAGGTATTGCAATGAATGCATTTAAGACAGCCTCGGGATGGAAATCTCATTCTTTAATATATATGTATAATATGCCTATAATAAATGGCTATTTCTTCGCAACTCCGTTCTCATCTTTTGGAGATCCTTATTTCTTTGTTACAATTTTGGTTACACGAAATATTGTATGCAATAATCCTAAGAATAACTTCACATAATCTGGATAGGGCTTCGAAATGTGTCAAAGATGACACGAAAACTCAAAAAGGTTTATTTTTTAAAATCTAATATTGCTTCCTTCAATGAGAACTTATTGCACAAACACTATAATTTACTATTCATATGGCTCACATGTTGGTTTTACACTAAACAAATAGATATAGCCAGCTACTATTTGGGAGCAAACATTTCGAAATTTGTCTTAGCGTGAGGGAGTCTAGTTAGCTACGCAGGATAATTTGTGGACGAAGTATGGGAGGTTAGCCGTGGAACAGTGAAAGGCGGGTAATTGTAGTGTTTAGCTGCATGCATTTAAGATGATTAGTATAGAGAGTAAATAAGAGTGGGAGTAGGAGCATATATTTTGATGTCACGGCTTTGGAGCGTGTGTATGCGCTGGACAAATTGTCGTATTATGAGATGCCATAACTGGAGGATTGCAGTGCTGACATATGTCGAATAGCGGAAAGATATAATAAATGAATAGCGATTCTCTTTTATGTGTTTGGATGCGTAGGTTGGTACCAATGTGGAGACACAAGAGATGCATGCCGAACGTATTGTCTATGTACATTGAGCTATAGACTTATTTATCCAGCATGTTATGAGTCCGAGGATACGTGTAGAGTGTCTTAGAAGCTAGGGTTGCAGTGTAGGTGGGTCCTGTGTTATGTGTGGCGAGGGGGGGACAGATTGTGTGTCATGAGGTAATACGTCAAAATCATAGGTATCCAGTAACATCGTTTTTAAGTCAGATGAATAGTATACCCTATCAACAACAATACAATTTCCTTGACGGGTATATTAGTATGTCAGTGATGTGAATGGTAGTCAGTGAGGAGAGGTATGGGAAATGTGTAGGGCATAGCGAGACATGATTCAACGGTACGCGTGATGTAAGTAGGATTTTCCTTTCTACGCACAATACCTAAAATGTTTAAACAAAATAAACTTAGATTGCTTTTATCCAGGTTCGTGGTCGGGATGGAGGTTTGGATTGACGAGGGAGATCAAATAATAGTTAAGCAAAATTAAGATATTATGTTGTGTGTGATATTGGATGAAAAAGTATTAAATATTAAATCTGCTGTGTATTTGTGGTGGAAGATTGCTGCCAAATTGGCTACATATACTTGCAGCTAAGATTGCTGTGTGTTTAGGTAAATATGAGTTGCTACTCGATCATTAATCTTCACGTCTCTTTCTAAACAAATTATTTTGTTTACACATACTTGACATATATATACGTACGTGATTTGATGATTTAAATATTCACAAACGAGAAGCTGGTTTCCAGACCACTAGACATGTATAAATAGAGAAAACGAACATCGTGTTTAGTAGTTTGTGTTATATGAGATTTTTAGTTAAGGGGATTCTTTAAATTACATTATGCAGATTCACAATTGTTTGATTTAATGTAAATAGTAATGCTTTTTTTTTTTTTTTTTTTTTTTTTTTTTTTTTTTTTTTTTTTTTTTTTTTTTTTTTAACCAATATCAGTCTATGGTTGCCTTATGAGTCTATGGTGGTTTAAGAGTTTAATATAGGTAATAGTTAAAAAAAAATGTTAGAAACTGTTGTTGAAAGTTGGTTTCGTTATTGTCTTACTTTTCTATATTATTTTATTTATGTTAATGCAGATACCTATTTCAGCTCATACAGGTACCAAATTCCTGATTTTTTTTGTCAAATCTTTTGGATGTGAGTGTCAGACATGATGTGCAAATTCGAAAACCAGTGAAGCCTTAAATTAACATTAATGCCACTTTGAGATGTACAACGTGCAATTGTAAAGTTGGTTTATGTGCTAAAAAAGTTAAGAAACAATTATGTTTGTATTTTATGTTTTGGTAAGCTATTGTTTGAATTATTTGTTTTAGTCTTCTTGGTGCATGCTTATGTGAAGAATTGCAGCTTTGCACGAGTATATTGAACGTGCAAATTCACTGTGTTTAATGAACGTTCGATTGGATCCATGTTTACGAAAAGAAGATGCTAACCGATGAGGAAGAAAACTGAGTTATTAAAACACCACAGAATCATTGGTTTATAATATGGAGAAATGGTTTTAGTGCACCGTCAAAACCATAAACTTAACTATGGTTGTAATTGTGGAGGCGTTTTCCAGATATCAATTGTCCACTTGATAAGGGCATGAATAAGGATTTTTGATACTGGGTCCGAACAAATTATCATAACGAGGGAAAGGATTGCTTGTAGCAAAATTGGAACGATGCACTTTTGTTGAAAAACCCATCTCCCAAATTCTTAACCGTAAGACCTTTTTCGAGAGCAAAAGCAATCAGTCATTTTCCATATTTCATATACTTTATCGTGGAATTGTAAACTTATTCATAATTGGCTACTTCTTTGTTTCAAATTAATTTTGTTAGGACCTTCGGCAACGACGTTAAAGGCTCATAATGCTTCACATGAATATTTATTACCAGAAAGCTACTCTGTGTGGGAAATAATTTTTGCTGATAACTTGAATAAACCTATAATTAATGTGAGGTATCTCAAAAAAGTTTTTGATTCATGGAGAGTGATCCGCCACATTGTTACCTTTTTTTTTACCAGGTCTCCCGAAATCTTTTATCATCATGAGCAATTTAAATAGTTTGTTTAACACTTCTTGCTATGCAACTTATTTTTAACATGAGAAACACCGAGTTGCAAATCTATCATGTTCTTCTTATATAACAAAAGTTATGGTTTTTATTGGTTCGGTGATCCGATCCATTGTTCATTTATAATTGTGTTCTTTAATACTCTTTCAGATGATATCAATATATCATTGATCAATAAGGCATTGTTTATTGGAAGTACACATATGTTGCAACTTTTTACTGGTTTGTAACATTCCATCAATTTGAATCAGTTTCTTTCTAGCAATTTATTTTATCCCGTTAAAGTGCTTGAGAAGTGAATATACAACCCTTCAAAGGATAAAGTTAGTGGACTTGATGAATAATTGTGAATGTTAATTCTTTTTTAGTCTTGATTACTTAACACACCTAATATTTTTAAGGCAATTGTGTCTAGATACTATAATTTGAAGGCTGGAAAAGGAGTTGTGAAAGAATCTCGGGTTGCTGTACGGTTTGTGGCTTATATGAAATCATTCAGTTCTGCATGGTTTAACTTATGAATATAAATTACTAGTTTATTGACCCGTGACACGGGGCCTTAAAAAATAGTTGACAGTGTTTTTATAAGAGATCGATTTGTGGTATTACATATATAAATTACATGTTAACTTCGTGAATCGAAAATATTAATGCTAACTTACGATAAATATAAATGACTCAAACACTATAAAATATATTTAAACTTTTATGGTATATAAATTTGAGAGTATATAACTTTGGAAAAGACTAAAATAATCTAAGAACAACATAAAAAATGGCATTTAATTCACGGGGCCTTAAAACACCGTTGATAAGGTTTATATAATAGATCGGTTTCTAAGATTATGTAAACAAATTACATGTTCGATGTATGAATAGAAACGAAACCGAACTTTTTGGTTATTGTAAAACAAAAAACCAAACCATCTTTTTTAGATTCGGAATACATCACGTTTATTGAGTATTGAAGGTAATTGAAGCATCGACTTTGTTAGAACACACATCCTTCTTTAAATGATTTGTTACCTAACAATAATTGTAACCTAACATAAATTCTTCTTTTAATGATTCCATAATATTTGTAACCTAACAATAATTAAATGTAATGAGTCTTAAATTTTTTTAGCTTGTTAAATGAGGCCCAATGATATTTGCATGATTTCTAAGCGCAACTATAGCCACATTGATTACACAAAGTGGCCCGATACTCATTTTTTTAACATGCAAAAAAAGTTGCATATAACTATAACCATAATCATTACCTCGTAAATATACTTAACCACTTGCCTCCATAGTCTTAGCAATTTCTTTTCAAACATCAAATCACAGTTTCATCCTCTAAAGGTTGTCAACTCTCGATCTTTGATAAAAAAAATGTCAACAAATTGATAAAAAGAATGAACATTGTTAATCCTGTCAATCACATAGATCGTATGTTTAATTTTTTTTGTTACTTGCATTCTTCATTATATGATTTCGATTTGAATGTAGCATTCTTGAAGTACGTAATATAAAACATTAAAAAACACATAAGATGATAAGTTATTCACTTCTTGCGTACCTATTTTGGTCTTATCTGATTCTAAACCATTACAAACCTAAACTACCACATCTGCTAACTTGTTAAAAAAAGATCAGTGTCATATTTAATCTTAATGATCGATAGGAACAACTTCCAACTATGAAGGAGCAAAAATTAAGTCACTACTACACAACTGGGCAAATGCTACGGAAATTTGTAACGGAAATTTTCCGTAGCATATTTGCAACGGATTTGCAACATATTTGCAACGGATTAGCAATGACACAAAAACCCGTTGCAAATACGTTGCAAAAGTTAAATTAATATCCTTTTTAATTATTTTTAAATAATCCATTGCAAATCCGTTAGGTTTAATTCAAAATTTGCAATGTATTTGTAACAAAGTGTTAACAAATATATAAATAATAAACTATTATTAGTATTTGAAGTTGGAATAAAGAGAATTACATTCTTACATGTTTCTTGAGGATAAAATAACAGGTAATCCAACATTTACATTGCTTGAAAATCACTTCCTTCTATTTATTATTATATTTCAACAATATGATTAACAAACGGTGATGGTTCGTGCTCTCATGTTTGGTTCGTGCTTTACAGAAATACGCTCATAAAGGCACGTATGGTGGATGAAGATCATCTTGGTTAGTCTTAAAAGTATATTTTTATTCATAATCACTTTAACTTGTTTCTCAAACGACTCACCTCTAACTACTTTTACTACAACCTTATAAGTTCCTTAAACACCAATACTCATGGTATGTGTACAAAACATCATGAATGAATATTTATAAATTGGGTTCAGTTATAGGCAAAGATGCCATGATGCATATCTAGGATCACCCATTTAAAAAGGTTGTAACTAAATGATAATAGTATAAACCAAAGATGAATGATCAAGTTGAAACTTCTCATCCATGTTATGTAGCTGAATTAGTCTTTGTGTTTGTTCTTGATAATCCCTGCAGATTCCTTCTAAACTCTTGTTCCATTCTTCCAACATTTTACTTCCTGATATCCACATATATAAATTCATACTAACCAATGTTGGTGTCACAAGAAAGACAACCATAAGAAATCAACATCTTATTATAGATTACAAAATCATCAGACCAATCTTTCTTCTTTTTCTTCGATCTTTGATGATGACTCCAACTCTCTTGCAAATTCCACATCACTGTTGTAGACAAACCTTGTGTGTTTTCCAGTAAACTTAGCAGTAACTTGTGCTTGGATTTACCAAACCCCATAGATGCACCAGACACATCAGAATCTTCACATGTCAGTACAGAGTTACATTCAGACACATCCAAATCCTGTGAAATTCACAGGGCTTTAAGATACCGTTGATAGTGTTTTTTAAAGAGATCCCTTTGTGGTATTACGTTAAATAAATTACATGTTGGCCCCGTGAATAGAAAATATTAATGCTAAATTACGATACAAATAAATTATTGAAACACTATAAACGATATTTAATTTTTAATGGTATACAAATTTGATAATATATCAGTTTGAAAAAGAGTAAAATAACCTAACAATAAAATAAAAAAATGTGTAACAACAAAACACACATAACATTTATGTGACTTGCAATAAGTTTGAATGTTTATAATACTTGAACCCTTGCAAACACGGATTATTTTACGTGTGTTGTAAAAATGCAATACACAAATACATTCAACATGAGTCATTTCATTATAACCTCGTGTAAAGGTTGCTATTATAGAACTACTATAAGCACATCAGAGAATTTTAAATAATAAAATACTAAATAATATTTTACATGAGTTGTTACAATTATCGCGTATTCATCTACATATCACATCAACCATGTATTGCTTCATTTGGATATTTATGTCCACGTGCAGATTACCATGTGCGTGTATATGTCTCATGAAAGTTACAACATTTGACTTGCCAAGCAGTTTCCAAAAGCATAATACATACTTAGCAATAATATCAAAAGTCCTTAAAGTGGTTTAGCATAAGAGGTACAATTTCTATCATCCAAAAGTATTAAATAGATGCAACACATATAGTATATGGTCAGTTGGTTGACTCATGTGGATCAAGCTATTAATGTAAATATACGTAAATACAATTATCTACATTTTTCATTTTTGTGACACCGGATTTTATCCTTTATTTTCATGAGAAAATCCTTTATTTTCATGAGAATTCTGCTATAGAAGTTCATGAATTAAAGGAAACAAATTCTATAAACCACTTGTTGACAAAAAATGTCATAACTTCATATTTCTGAAAACAAATATCATAATTTCATATTTCCTCAACACATGCTTTAAAATCATTGTACATGTGCATTGAAAACTTGTCATTTTGGTAAATATAGAATTATGAAGTTTGTTTTGGGTATATATAAAATTCTCCCAAAAAAGATTTTAAGACACTTGGTTTAAACATTTTTTAAAATGAAACACACCTCTCGTTTGGCGCATAAATAGTAACAATTTGGTAAAGAACCTAAATTACATTCTTATGTCGCTTAGATGGAGCCGGTGTATCGTTAACCAATTCTTATCAGTTTTTATTTACCAGCCTTTTTGACCTACGCCTAAGTATCTTTGATCACCCATCCCTATAACTATCTCAAATGTATGCAAAATGAGACTATCACTGATGCGTAGATACGGACCACACGAGTCACAACCCAAACCAACTCACATAGTTGCACATATATAGTGCTTGTGACCGAACACCTCCAACAAAAACCTCCACACCTTTACTTCCCTTTTCTGTTTGACCATAATAGAGAATGGAAGCAAAAGTGTGGAAAGTATACTTAAGAACTTGTACTAAAAGATTTGTTTTCAGTTTTGTTCATCTAATTATAATTAAAATAAACATCTTGAGTTCACTAATGACTATAGGTACTTTGTTATACATAAATTAAAATTTAAACACTTCATATGAGTCTATCATTATGTTTTCTCGTAACTCGTGTCCTCTGAAGCAATATACTATGACCTGGCACATAATATTTATTGTCACAACCCGCAATTTTCGATATTTTAAATTACTATTTTACCCTTTGACTTTTTGGTTCCGACTTGACTTTTGACAACCTCGAGTAATGGTGTGGCTCAGTATATATATATAAACTACATAATCTTTAATTTCTTAACCATTGATACCATATCGCATCACCCTGGGCAATCTAAGTCATATCACACGCACACTTTATATTAGCTTAATAGACTAAACTTAACAAAATCTATTCACACTTAATAAATAAATCTTATTGCTTCGAAATTTTTTACAGCATCTTAAAATGCTCATCTCTCACCGTCATATTCGCAAAATACCGATGGCAGTAACAACAACGATAACATGTTCACAACACAAGACTAAAGTTTTCCGCAAACTCATAGCCTGAAAATTAGACATGTGAATATCTCATCAGTTTAAACTTCGGATGTATGCAGTTTCGTAGCATAGTAAAGAGGACATAAAGTTCAAGTCGCCATTTGATAGCCCATGTTATTAGGTTATGTCTAATAAACATTTTAGACGCTGAAAAACCATATTTACATATTAAATAGCTACATACTACACTTTGTTATTGCTTGGGTAATGATGAGTGTCTCACAGCGCAGTAAAATTAAAGATGAGAGTGCAACCTAGCAAGGTACTAACTGTTTTGATAATATAATTACAATATACCCTTTTCACAACGTTTTTGTGTAACGGGTCTAGAACATAGTAATATCATGTATTACTCATTAAGTAACTATCAATGGCTCATTAGGTCAACACACTTAATAAGAAATGAAATCAAAACATGTATAAACATGGGTTTGGTAACACATATCACATATTGTTTTTTCTGTATAACAAATGAAAGACGAAGCTAAGCTATCAAACCGCTCTGCAAACGAAAGTAAGATTAACCATCAATAAATGAAACACAATTGAATGCTTATTTATACCAGACCGTATCCAAGCATGAAGATAGTCAAAGTACTATTTCTCAACAGCAAACTAAGATGAACATGAACCAATTAATAGTTTTGAAGAATGATTAACATGATTTGAATATAAACTCTTGCGCATAAACATTTTGTCAAATACAAAGTGTGAATATGATAACATTATCAAATTCGTTCCAAACCAATTTTAAAATCCCCGCAAATATCAAACCTCCAAATACCTCTCAAATAAACGGGTCATATAAATTTCAATAAACACATCGATATTTGGTTATGGAAGCTAACTTTCTTTACCTACACATCATAGTCTTGATCTTCTGATATTACTCCGTGATTTGATCTTTCTTCGAATATCATCAATCTTCTTCTCGATCCAACACTGTGTCCATCTGCTGTCATGATCAAATGATAAACAAGAAAATTCATTGCTTGTTATATGAATCAGTACCAATTAATCGAAGTTTATCTTGACTTTTGACCTAAGCATTATTGGGCTAAGGGGGTGTTTGACTATGCTTAGAGTTTGGCTTATGCTATGTTATAATAAGCGCTTAGGGCCTTATAAATCATAAGCGCATAAGTTGTCTCACGTTGAGTGTTTGGATGAGCTTATATTTAATAAGTTGAACTTTAAATGTTTTTGCTTTAGGTTTAAAGTGATAAATGACTATGAATAAGACATGGTGAAAAATATTAATGTAAGATAACTATAAATTAAAAGTAAATTTGTAATTTATAATGTAACATGTTATATAAGCCTAACCTCACTTAAAAAATCACATTTTTGTGGCTTATCAAAACCCCCTTATATAAACCCGTAAGCTCACTCATATAAGCTTAGCCAAACACTTAGTAGAGCTGTATATTGACACATAAAAGGCTAATAAGAGCTTCTATAAGCCATCATATACAGCTTATCCAAACACCTTAAAAAAAAAGTAAGATTACAAAATAAACAATAGCAAATTCCCTTAATTATGTGTTGATATTGGTGAAACTGTTTTGTAATTGCGCAGATGAAACATATTTGGTGAAACTGTTTTCATAAAAAATAACAACCTCTCAAACTATTTAGAAGTCTTTTTTAGAGGGGTATTGGACGTCTTTTTGCAAGGGTTTATGACTTGTTAGTATTAATGTGTGATATTGGTGAAACTGTTTTCTAATTGCACATGTGAAATTTCGGACATGTCATAGGAGTAAAAGTATGTTGAATTAAGAAGTATTTGCTAAATGGTGGTATTCGAACTTGATTAATGAAAATTTAATTTGCTTCAGCATCACCCACATATTGAGTTCATGATGATTGTTGTTTTTATATTGTTACTTCGAGATTACAGGATTTGAGTATATGTTGGGAGTAAACTGTTACTCTTTTTCAAAAAAAAATCTTCTGAAAATTATATACCTTCAAAAATTAAATGTTTAGTATTTCAATAATTTGTTTCTATCATAATGTAGCATCAATATTTTCTATTCATACAATAGATAAAAAATTTACATAATATTAGAAATCGATTTCCTATATAAACACTATTCAACAATTTAAATCTTTGGCCCATAATTTCACGGTCAACCAACTATAACAAGATATACATCACAAAAAAAATTGCAATCTTTAGTACATCTCAATCGGAATGGTGATAAGAAACAAATAAAAAATATGATTCTCATTGAAGGACTTGTGAAGACAAATGATTAGAAACACATAGATGGCGTGAGATTCACTTTGCATGTCTCGAGGTGTTTGACAAAAAAAGCATAATTGTGTCGATAAGTATTAGTTTAGTCAACAAAAAATCTTATATAAAAGTAATATTAAATGTTTTTTTGGTTATATAAGTTAGTGTATATAATTTAATTATTTTGTATATAAGTTTTTTTCTAATTTTTTAGCATAAAAATAACAAAACTTTATGTAAAAAGTATACTTTTTTAATATCAAAGGTTTATCAATACAAAAGTATATTCTGTTAGGATAAATAGTTTGAGAGGTGTTACTTTTTTTATCAGAAATGTAGAAAAAAATATGTATGAAAATAGATTAGATGTCTATTGCATGACTATTTTTATATTCATATCTCTAAAATATCACATATTAACGTAATAAAAAAAATCAATCGCTTATATAAACATATTGAGGTATACTATACTTTTGTTAAATGAAAACATACGAAAAATGTTATTATTTAGCGGATGAAATTTATCCTCAATGGTATGCGTTTGTCAAAGCGTTTAGTATCTCAAGGGATCAAAAAACAATGAAGTTTAAAAGAGTTCAAGAAAGTGCAAGAAAAGATATTGAAAGAGCTTTTGGAGTCCTACAAGGTCGGTGGGGAATTATACAACAACCCACACGATCATATCAAATGAACACGATTAAAAGAATCATGTATTGTTGCATGATATTACATAACATGATATTGGAAGATCAAAAATTCGATATTAGTGAATATTGGCATATGTACGCTTCTCCAGAAACTAATATTCAACGTACTTGGGTCGAATGATGCGAGAGACAACGAAGGAAAAACAAAGAACTTCGGGATAGAAGAGTTCACGAACACATTCGACACGATATTGTGGAACATTTGTGGAACCTTATAAATTAGTTGTATGTTTTATTTTTATGTAATTTTTTTATTTAAGTTTATGTATTTTTTATATATAAATGAATAAAAAAAAGTGGGAAAAGTGAGGTCCTCATAACACAAAAAATTGTGGTGTTGATTAGTGAGGATGTTTTTAGTGTTATGGAGTGTTTTGGTGTTAGAGCCACAGGTGTCATAACACCACTTTTTGGGTGCTACATCAACTTTAACACCAACACCAAAAAAAAAACCTCTAACCATAACACCATAACACCACTTTTTGGGACCCACTTATTTTTTTTCCTTAATTTTAAAAATAACTAAATTCATTTCATTCATTAAAAATAAAAATTACAATACCAAAATAAAATAAAAATACATTCGTAAATTAAAAAAGAATACGGAAATTAAAAAAAACATTCGAGAATAATAAAAAAAACTACTCGTCGAAGTCGTCGGTTTGGTTCGAATCCCTCAGCATTTGCGATCGTAATTTGTCTTTGATTTGTTTTTTTTGCAACTCAATCCAATACGCGTCGTCGGGAGACAAATCCTTCGTGCTAAGGGCGAGAAATCGCAACTCTTCCAAACGCGTAATCGTCCGGTCTTTTTCATTCGACACATCAAAAGCCTTTTCGACGGCTTCTCGTTTGAGACGAAGCTCGTGAGACATAAACTCACCAAATTGGGACGACGAGTTACTCCCCCTGATGCTCACCAATGTGTCGGATTTGGTTTTTTTCGGGGGCGTTGTTTACCGGGGGGACGAGGTCTTGCATCGCCTTTTTTAGTCATGCATTTCATTCGGTCTTTTTTTGGTTGTGATTCGGTTTGTGAAAGTGAGTTTGAAGATTGGCTTTGTTGTTGTGGCATTTCAAATTGTGATCGGTTTTGGAAATCTTGTTGAAATGCCGCAAAAGCGGGATATATATAGTGGGTAAAAAAAATTTGAATTTTTTTAAAAAAAATAAAACTAGCCGTTGGCTAGTGTTTTTTCAAAAAAAAAATTTACACCAAAAACTAGCCGTTGCTAGTGTATTTTCAATAAAAAAACATTTTTTTTCAAAACCAAAAAAGTAGCCGTTGCTACTGTAAAATATGCAGCGTTGCTGTGTTGGGGCGTTAACATGGTGAGCCACGACGTTGGCAACGGCGAACAGCCGGTATGATAACGCAGGGCACGGCGTTGGTTTGGCACCCAACGCCGTGATGATACCGAGAGCTCTTAGTCACCGAAGAAAAACACTCTTAACACCTCTTATCAGACACATCAGCTTTATCTCTCCATCTTTTTACCCTCACTCACTCTCACAATTTACCCTTATCAGTCACCAAAACCCTCACCAGATAAACCATTTAATTAAATACTCACTTTATACAAATAACCTACAAAATACTCCACCCAAACTCACAAACTAATTAAATATTATAAAGTTACACAATGCTCCAATAGTGTAAGGCTCGCCTTAGTAAGGGCGTTAACGTGGTGAGCCACGACGTGTGAGGAAGTATACATTTAGTGGCCCACTACATTTTTTTGTTGCTCACGGATGCTCCTCACCGAACCGATGCACGTAACCTATATACCATAAAAACTAGAAAGGAAATTAATAAATAACAAAATAATTTACAATATAAAATGCAATCAAAATACAATATTCTAAAATGAATAAAAAATTGAATGAAAGAACAAAAATGTCAAAAGACCAACCCACTCTCATGCCATACTCACATGACAGGAGATAACAAGGAAAAAGTAACACCTTTAGGCGATTGGACGGGTCACGTGCAACATCCAAAACGTTGGAAACTATCGGTTACGGGTGGAAACAAGCCGACCAGAGCTCGAACTCGGCTCGTTTGTGATAAGCTTATATAAAATAAAGCTTGGCTTCTTAAGCTTACTTGTTAGAGCTCGTTTAGGCTCGCGAGCCTAGTCAAGCTTTGTATACAAAGCTCAAACGGGCTAAGCTCCTTATTAAATGAGCTACCAATTATAAGCTCGAGCCGGAGATCGAAGTCGTTTACACTCACTCTTTTGAATTTTTAACCGAACACTCAAGCTTTTCACTAGAAATTTACAACTATAATTTAACCCATTAAACAAACATATGAGCATGTTTAAATAGAAATTAACACCAAAAATACAAGAACTATTTGATGTTATCAAGCGACAGTGACGGTAATAGCTATAAATGGGTTTCTGTCTTGATATGTTGTCTTCGTGTTGGTATTCAACTTTCGTTTTAATCATATGCACCTAATTAAACATGTACAGGAAAAGAGGAGGTCGTGACACTAAACAGTCTCGTCATCTCTTCACACACACTCCCCGTCCTATTTCCAAGTAGATTGAGTTACATAATTGAAAAATACCAACCAGTTAACGTGAATCAAAACAGAAATATGTTTAATCCTGTTACCAACCATTGCCACATCAAAATGTTTACTCGACATTACTAAAAAACACACGCGCAAGAATGACATTACTCTCATACAACGTATACAACTAAAAAAAGAAACAAGCAAAAACGAACTCATCATACTAAATTTGGTGCAAATTAGAGCTCGCCATCATATATTCCATTTCATTTAGTCGCGCAACATAGGTCCAAAAACGTAGATAGAAGTTGCAAAAAAAAACACACAAACACCTTAAAAAATATATAAAGATACGTACATGAAACAAGTTTGAACACATTTCCGAGAAACGATATATCAAAAAAAACCAACAAACAAGTTTGAACACATTCCATTTCATCATGCCACGTGTCACTTCACCGACGCCGCTACACCAGTACATGTGTTCAGAGACTTTCCACCAAAGCCGCGGTTGTTGCCCCATGGTGGTTGGATGTTTCAATCTTGATTTGTTTTTTTTTCAAAAATGCTAATTCCTCCTACAAAACATTCCTACTAATCTTCCTACACAAAAGATCTTGACAAGTGGCGAATCTGACGATTTAGATTAGGAGAGATAATAAGTGAAAAAAAATATATTTTATGATTATGTGTGTAGGAGGATAAGTAGGATGATTTTGCAGGAGGTTTTAGCAATCAAATGTGTTGCGTCGTTGATATTTTGTGTGTGATTTTTTGTGTGATTTGTTCCTACACACAAGATCCTGACAAGTGGCGGATCTGGTTGTAAGATGTAGGGGTGTTCAAAAAAACCATGAAACCGACAAACCGAGCCGAACCGCTCAATCCGAAACCGAAAAAACCCGAAACCGAAGAAACCGAAACCGAAAAAAACCGAAACCGAAAAAACTCGCTTATAATGGTTCGGTTTCGGTTTTTAGTTTTAGATATCCGCGGTTAACCGAACCGAACCGTGCATATTATACATGATTATTTTCTAACTAATATTCAAATAATTGTACAAGTATTAACCGATTATTGCAATACTTGTATTGTATAACGACTTTTTCGCTCGAAAAGTAAACATTTGTAAAAATCTATGTGTGAAAATTGATTAATATGATCGTAATCTATAACGTCCAAGGCGTCGAACAAGTGAAATAAGAAAGAAAATAAAAGGGAAGCTAAATTGCTTACAGTGAAATGGATCGAAGTAGTAGAAAGTCTCACAAAGTGTATCTATATTGCATAAAGCCTACAAAAGTATTGTATTTTAACAATCGGATTACTGTTAGCATGCCATATTTTGTAATCACATCTAAAATGTATTTGTAAATATTTCTAAAACACTTATATAACGTTCAAAAACTGTTTAACCGTGGACCCAAGACCGGGGTAAACGTTCATTCGGGTACCCGCATGTCCGGTTACCGCCTTTAGTACGTTCGGCGACGGATAGTAAAATTAATTACCCACCCCGCGACGGATAGTTTAAATCTTCCAACTAACCGAACCGAACCGCCCCGTGAACACCCCTAGTAAGATGTTTACGGTGCTTGTTGACTGATTTGTTGTGTGTTGATATTTTTTGTGTGTGGTGACTTGTTAATCAAATGTGCTGCGTCGGGCTATGTTTTATCTACAAGGCGTCGAACAAGTGAAATAAGAAAGAAAATAAAAGGGAAGCTAAATTGCTTACAGTGAAATGGATCGAAGTAGTAGAAAGTCTCACAAAGTGTATCTATATTGCATAAAGCCTACAAAAGTATTGTATTTTAACAATCGGATTACTGTTAGCATGCCATATTTTGTAATCACATCTAAAATGTATTTGTATATATTTCTAGACATTAAGGTAACCTGACCCGATTAATACTAGAATATCAATATACCTGTTTTGACAAAGCATGATTTAACAAACACTCAACCAACTACTTATCTATACCTTTTCATAACCCAGTGTTAGAAATAGTTTCACAATGCCTCTTAATTGCGCCACGAAACATGAATTTTTCTAAACTATAGTAATGTATTATTTTAATTATAAAAAAACAAAAAGTCTTTTATTCACCTTACGATATTTTAAAAAATTTTGTTTATAATTATGTTTGAATAGAGAGATAGTGTGCATGGTTCATTATATAGTTTTTGCCTAGACAGAGAGAGCATCTTTAGTACAAAGTTTTGGTTACAACATGTTATGTTTTGTTGTATCGATAATTTAGATAATAATAATGCGCTAAATAGAATAAAAGTTCGTCACGTTGCACAGGTTATCTAACTTATTTTTTTAATCAGCACATCATTTTTTTATATGTGGGCATCATGGTTAAATTCGATATTAATAATATTAGTTTCGAGTATTAAATTAATAAGCTTGACTTCTCTATTAACAAACACTAATATCCTCTTTAGTGTTGCATTGCATTACTTGCTAGGTTGTTACAAACTATGAGGGTTTGAGATGGTGTTTAGATTATATTAGCTTATCTTGTGAGTTACTTCACAAAAATATGATATTATTTATATTCTATGACTCGTAAAGATATATAACCTATATCACTTTTTAAACTTGATGATGATAAACATAACACTGAAAATCGGATTGAGATTCTTTAATGTTTTATTCTCTCATGTTAGCGTGTTGTGAGTGGGTTTAAATTAGTGGGTTTTAAAGGTAATTGAATTCAGAGAGAATATTTCATTATTGAGAAGTAAACTATGTGAAGTTACAGAAATGAAAGATATAGCAACTATTTATACTGTTACATTAAACTACTTTGACTAACTAACTTTCAAACACTATGTTATGAGACTTGTACACTAACTAGTAAAACTTGTATAGAACATTTAGATGCTTTATACAGTGAGGAGAAATGTAGCTGCTTTCACTTCCTTTGTAAATTGAGTTGACCTTGCTAGTAGACTGTAATCCAATATCACCCCCCTTACAAGTTGGCAGTGTGTATGGATCACACATGCCTACCTTGGAAAGACACTTGTTGTAGAGAGGGGTATGTAAAGTTTAGTGAGAAGATCAGCTGTCTGTGAGGTTGTAGGAACATGTTGTAGGAACAAAGTGACAGTCAATCTCAATGTGTTTGGTTCGAGCATGTTGTATAAGATTGGATGCAAGGGCTATGGCTGAAGAATTATCACAAAAGACCTTGACTGGAGTAGTAATAGGAATATGTAGGTCCTGTAGTAAGGAATTGAGCCAAGTTATCTCACATGAGCATTCTACTAATGCCCTATACTCTGCCTCTATTGAAGATCTAGAAACCACTGCTTGCTTTTTGGATTGCCATGAGATTAGACCGTGTCCAAGAAATATCCCAAAACCTGTGATTGATCTTCTCGATTCAGGACAAGTAGCCCAATCACTATCACAATAAGCCTGTAAGGTGAGTGAATTAGACCTTGAGAAGATTAATCCTTGACCAGGACTGAGTTCGATGTATCTAAGAACTCTTTGTAAAGTCTTGAGATGAGAAGTATGAGGAGAATGAGAGAAATGACTTAATAGTTGGGCTGTAAAAGCAATATCTGGTTTAGTGATGGTGAGATATATAAGCTTACCCACCAGAGCTCTATAATGTGATGGATCTGTGAGAGGTGTTCCACTGTCATAGGTAAGCTTGATGTTTGGGTCCAACAAATCAAAACACCCACAAAACCTTAAAGCCCTAACCACTATAATTTATACCAAAAATCGTAACCAGTAAAATCTATACCAAAAACCCTAAACCCCTCACTACTAAAATCTATACCAAAGACCCTAAATCAAACTAAAGCGGTTTGAAGCGATGGAGAGAGAGAGAGATAGCTTTTTGAGAAGGAGAGGATGGAATGATCATCTATATGGGAGATTGAGAGAGAGGATGGAGAGAGAGAGAGAAAGAGGACCCATGGGGAGAGAGAGGAGAGAGAGAGGGAGAGGTGGAGGAGACGATTTTTGGCCGAGTATTTTTTCGTTGTGAGGATAGTATTGGAGCCGTGAGAGAGAGAGTGATGAGATGAGGGAGACGAGAAGAGATGAGAGCCAGGGGTAGGAATGAGTGGATGTTTGCGTGTGAGAAGAGAGGAGTGAGAAGGAGAGCTCAGAGAGGATGTGTATTGAGGAGGGAGGCGAGTGATGAGAGTTTGAAGTAGAGAGAGAGAGTGGAGAGGAGAAGAAGAAGGGATGTGAGAGATGGTGATGAGAAGTAGATTAGTGGATCGGTCGGACTGGAGTGAGAGAGATGTGATGATGAAGAGTGTGTAGAAGAGAGATTGAGCGTAATGAGAGAGAGAGAGTAGGAGAGAGAGGAGGGAGAGGAGAGATTGGAGATTGTTGCCTGGGAGAGAGAGTGATATACGGAGAGATATCTGGGGTAGGGAAGAGGTGGAGGACGGATGGGAAGAGAGAGTGACGAGAGCTATGAGACTCCGTATAATGCAGATAAAAGTGAAGATAGGATCGGGATCGGGCGCGTCTATATAGCTGAAGACTTGCCCGAGCGGTGGGTATGGGACTGGCTCGATAGACGCTTTGGATCCACCCGCGCTGAGGAGAGAGAGGAGAGATATAGTGATTAGCATGAGAGGAGACGAGAAGCGAGGAAAAAGCGATCGGAGTGAGAGATTTGAGTGAAGAGAGATTGAGAGATGAGAGGCGGCTGTAGTATATGCGAGGAGTGAGTGGAGAGCTTATTTTGTGTTCTTTATGATGAGCGAAGCGATGAAGAGGACTGTGAACAGATTTTTTCAGTTTTAACCTTATTTTCCTTATTGCTAGATGCGAGAGTGAGACAGATGAGAGCGGATTTGGACGGAAATGAGAGCGAGAGACGGAGAGAGTGAGCTGTCGCGACCGGAGAGATCGGAATGGGGGATAGGAGAGGAGTGAGAGGAGGAGAGAGAGAGAGAGAGAGATGATAGATGAGAGAGAGAGAGTGTGAGGATGAGATGATTGATGATTGTATCGAGAGTTTACTTCTTCGAATCGGAGAGAGAGAGGGAGAGAGCGAGAGTATGAGCGAGCGAGAGATCAAGCGAGAGAGATGAGAAGCGGAGCTGAGAGCGAAGTGAGAGATGAGAGAGCGGGAAGAGGAGAGAGATCGATGAGAGTCGAGGTGAGAGGATTATGTTCATGGAGAGATAGGGAGACGAACGAGAGGAAGAGGAGAAGATACATGCTGAGGAGAGAGAGAGTTGAGTGAGTGAGAGGTGCGAGGCGAGAGACGCATGAGACGAGCGAGCGGAGAGATCAAAAGCGAAGAGGCGAGCGATTGCGAGAGCGGGTGAGAGAGAGAGAGCGATAAGAGACTGAGAGGGATTGTTAGAGAGAGATGAGCGACTTTGGAAATGATTGATCGATTGGATGATTAGAAGGAAGATGAGGAACTTGTGAAAGATCGAGAGATTTTTTTTTTTGATGAGTTAGGACGATGTAGACGAGAGCTGAGACGAGGAGAGGAGATGTGTATGGGAGGGTTGGAGGTGGATTACATGTGTCTGGGAAAATATTACAACACGTAATCCCCACTAAGAATAGTTGTTGTGAGACAATATTCAAATAAGAATAAACAATCACAATCAATGAGTTATGAGTAGCAGTTGAGGACTAAAATAATGTATTAAATAATATAGAAAGTGGTACTGTTCATTTTGTATGTTGAAGGAAGTCAACATTTAGTATAGAGTATAATAACGCTTATAGTGTAAGTTTTGCTAAAAAGTTTCTTCATGAAAAGACATTAATTTTAAAATTTCGTTGTTACACCTGAATACTTTCTTAAACATTTCTTTGATTTAACATAAAGTCAATGTTGACAATGAAATGTTTCCTCAAGCCGTGGATCGGACTGGACCTAGAAACCAGATCGAACAGGACCGATCAGACCGAATATATTTTGGCCCAGTCATCGGTCCGTCCTTTCTTTCACATTTGGTTTTCGGTCTGATCCGGTTCAGTTCGGTCTTGAGCAAAACCGGTCATTATGCTTTGTTGGACCGGACCGCTTCGGACATGAATTGAACATTTTGGTCCGGTTTTCGGTCCCGTGTTTTGGACGAAGTCGGTTTTTATCTCGTCCGGTCTTGATCGGTAGGATACTGTTTTCAGGACGTTACACCAATCGTTAGTTATATATAATGATATTTTTCTGCTTTTTATTCAAAATTTATCATCTTATACATGCAATTATTACATGAACGTGTTAAAAAAAAGTAGATGAGACAATTAAAACATAACTATATTTCATATGTCATGCATGTAACTAACTTGGTAGAATGACACATAACAAAAAGTGTAGAAAAACGAGGTGGTACGCTCGCGATTTGTAGAGGGACGATTAATGTGCGTCGTTTTGGGTTGGTTGTCGTTGTCGTTGCGATATTTTAATGTTATTATGGCGAACGGACCGATAACCCAATGGCTATTTTTGTAAATTGCAAAAAAATAATAATTTAAGTTAACGGTCATTAAGTAACGACCAATCACAATGACTATTTTCATAAATTCTAAAAGAACTTAAACTAATGGTCGTTACTTAACAGCCGTTAGTAGGGGGGGTATTTTATAAAAAAAATTAAAATGAGGGTATTTTTCGTAATTTGACACATAGTGCGAGGGGGTATATTTTTGTAAATTGCAAAAAAGAATTAAGTTAACGGTCGTTAAGTAACGACAGATCCCAAAGACTATTTTCGTAAATTCTATTTTTTTTTAAACTAACTGTCGTTACTTAACAGGCATTAGTGGGGGGCAGGGGGTATTTTGTAAATTTTAAAAATATGGGTAGTTTCATAAGGTATTTTGTAAATACCCGAGGGGCTATTTCGTAAATATCGGCGGGTTGCGGGTGGGTTTTCGGGTCGGACGGGCAGGTTGCCGGTCGGGTAAACGGGGAAGGGTGTGTGAGGGCAGTTTTCAGATCGAACGGGTGGGTTTCGGATCCATGGACGGAACGAGGGGTTGTAATCGTGCTAATTCTATATAGTATATAATATAGTGATACGCACCATGGACGGAACGGGTTGTCCCGGAACACTCATAAAATTTTATGATGTAGCGTTCTTTTGTGTATAAGAACCTCGATTTTTCCTAAGTGCATCTCATCTTAAAAATTTATGTTTCGTTTTTGTAAAAAATTTCGTAAATACATCGAGTCTAATTGTGTCTTGGTTTATGTTTATCAGTGATCGAGTCATGTCTGTATAAGACATTGCATAAAATAAAGTTTAACCTGAGCCAAACATGATTGCTATATTATCATATGTTCAGGCAGGTGCGGACTAAGGGGGTTTTCGAGGATGTATGTCAAACATGCATATCGATTTTTTAAAAATGAATCTGATGTTTAATCTTCTTGTTATCATTTTCGCTATTTTTTATATAATAAACTTTATGACTTTTGATCATGAATCCGCCACTATGTTCAAGCGTGTCACGTACCTAATATTTAGTCTTATGCTACTATTCATTTACTAACGACTCAAGCTAAAATCAGGAAAAATGGCATTGCGTAACAAAGACCGTTAATAAGGAAAAAACATAAAATTAAATTTGATTACCAAAAAGACTAATAAATGTTTGGTAGCAAAATTATATAATAATATCTTACATTTGGTATTCTGCCAAAATTCAAAAATTCGTACTACATCTATAAAACATTACAAGAAACTTGTATTACTATAGTTATTCAAGATTGGAATTACGATTATCAAAAAACAAATCTAGCATGAAGGGATAGACAAATTTTGGTGAATGAAGCTTTATTCTAGACGTACTTGTAGTTAGGGGTGTCAATCGGGTTATCGGGTCGGGTCTATCGGGTTTTGAAAAAATAAAACCTAACCCGCAACCCGACCCTATAAGGAATCGGGTCTGTCGGGTTCGGGTCTATCGGGTTGCGGGTTATCGAGTTACGTGTTAAGAAAAAAAATAAGAGCAAAAAAAAAAGCCAATAAATTAAAATTTTCTAATTGTTATTGACTCTGAAGATTGGATTTTCTGAGCAATTGTTTGTAATGCTTTCCTATCTGTTATGACTTTGGCAACAAAAGGCATAATCGTAAGTTTAGTCCACTAGTCTAAGGATTGTTGGGTGAACAATGACGCCTTGGTTTGAATTTGACAACGGTTAAACTATTTATATCATTTATCACCAGTTTTAGCCTTTTAAAGAAAACTCGCATCACAATTGGCCTTGGTTCGTTTATGAAACATAGTTCAACAAGCAACTGAAAGTGTTCTAAGCTAAGCTAGATAACGCTAGGTTCAGCAGGCAACTAAAAGTGTTCTAAGCTGAGGATTCATCCCATTTATTCTTCGGTTGCTCTGTGGCGAAAGATATTCAGAAGTTAATTTGTAGATGGTGGAATTTGGATGTTCATCCTTATGAGTCGTACGAAGATTGGCTCTCTTGGTTCAAATCTATCCGTTTAGGTTCTAAGACGAAAGAGGTGTTGGAAGGCGTGTTT
Source organism: Tanacetum coccineum (assembly GCA_026074375.1). Taxonomy (NCBI): domain Eukaryota; kingdom Viridiplantae; phylum Streptophyta; class Magnoliopsida; order Asterales; family Asteraceae; genus Tanacetum; species Tanacetum coccineum. The sequence continues at coordinate 38,100 of BQNB010056717.1, forward strand.
TACGTTTCTTGGTAGAGCCTTTGGAACTTCAGGAACCAATTCCTTTTTGCGTCTCCTATTCCCTGAAAGGATGCTATTTTCGACAATATTGTTTTACGCTCTTTTTATTGGTGTGTAGCTAGATGTAATAGAACTTTGAATTGGGTTAGTTGGCTTCAACACCTTTTTTTATTCCTTTGTAATTTTACTAGCTCCTTGCTAGTGGTTCTAATAAAGTCGCCGTTCAAAAAAAAAATTAATCTTCAATCCCGACGCAAGGAAAAAACAATTAAGAATATTAACAATGCTTTGCAAGTTAGAGTCATACCATTCTCCTATGAACATGACATCATTGGCATAGAAGAGATGTGAAATATTAACCGTCCCATGAAGATGAACTCCTTTAAAAATACCATCGTTAACAGCTCGAGAGAATGAGATATGCAAAGTCTCCATGATAAGGATGAAAA